>JANBQQ010000048.1:0-19045 GCA_027577275.1 Coemansia sp. RSA 988 | reverse complement strand
AATCCATAGGCTGACACCTCGAACGAGCAGAAAATCAAGGAGCTGCGCGATGCGTTTGCGATATTTGACAAGGACAACAATGGCGAGATTACGCGCGAAGAGCTCGGTGTGCTTATGCGGTCGCTGAACCACAACCCCACAGAGGAAGAAATCAGCGACATGATCAACGAGGCAGACGAGAACGGCGATGGAAAAATCGACTTTTCCGAGTTTATTGCGTTGATGGCACGCCAATCGATGAACGCAAATGACAGCGAGGAGGAAATTGTCGAGGCATTCCGTGTCTTTGACAAGAATGGCGATGGCGCCATCTCTGCGCAAGAGCTCCGCCATGTTATGACGAGCCTGGGCGAGAAACTGACTGATGCTGAGATTGAAGAGATGATCCGCGAGGCTGACGTCGACGGTGACGGTCTGATCAACTATGAGGAGTTTGCCAAGATGATGACTGCCAAATAGGGCAACAGTTCCTTCCTTTTCTGGGCGGCCCTGCGCTCCAACTGCCTCTGCCGTTGCTCCTGCGACTTTTCATTTGCATCATTTTATGCAGTTGACTTTTATTTATATGAGTGAAATCCAGTACTGTTTTGCAAAGCTATTAGCGTTTAGAAAAGGGTTATTTTACTGGCAATTGGTGTAGCGGACATGCATTGCGTTTGCGCCGTGGGGGTGGTGCTGTTGTTTGCGCTTAGGCTGAGAAGTTATTAGTGGACAGGGTAGCTAGATAAACACTGTGGTATTGAGCGATTTCACACCAGACTACACCTTCTTACGGGAATACAGGTGGCATAAAGTTAAGCTGCATTTATCGTGTTGTATTTTGCTGCTATGACATTGCTATAAATCTTTTACTATATTGATCATCTGCTCAATATGTCTTCTAACATATCGCGAATATTTTGCTGTTCTGTTTTTTTGTTGGTACTTTCTCTTTGTTTGTCAACGCAAGACCACTTGCTGCCAACAAATTTGACTTTGACCAACGCAAGCGCCATTCTCTTAATGCGCCAATGGTTTTTTCAACCGTAAACGCGTCTAATCATTCAAAAGGCTTGGCGCATGCCTGCCGCGTTTCTATGATCCCTTTTTGGGGGAGGATGTTCTGGTATCAAAAGGAGTTCTGTGTGCTCGGTCATTATCACTTTTTTGCTTTACTTTTATTTGCTTGTGCACTTCTTTCTCTGCATTTTATTTACTCTATTTTGTGTTAAATTGACCACTATACAAGCCGTCTCGTCTTTTCCGGTTCTGCTAATTCCACGCCATCGTCGACAAAGATGTGGTTGTCGGATACACAAAGTACGTGGAATTTGGCACGTCATGCCATACGCAGAGCTTTTGTGCGTTCATATTGCTGGAATGCGCTTTGCTGTCCTTCTGTTCCAACTGCAATATGAGCTAAGCCGACGCTTCCATTCTAACCACAGCATGCTCTGTATTCCCTTATTGATATCTGTTCAGTACTGTAGAGTTTGGCGTCGGCATGACGGCCTTTGGTCTGGCGCTCATAGGACTGGGAGTTGTTCTGTTCTTCGACGCAGGACTAATAGCCATCGGGAACATACTGTTTTTGGCTGGCATGTCAATGATAATTGGGATCCAAAAGACCGTGTTCTTTTTTACACGTCGCGACAAGCTGCGTGGATCGATTGCGTTCTTTGCAGGCTTTATTCTGGTACTGGTCAAATGGCCGATAGTCGGCATCCTGATAGAAGCATTCGGTTTCCTCAACTTGTTTGGTGACTTCTTTCCTGTTGCCATCAATTTCTTGCGTAGTCTACCGATCATCGGCCGCGTCTTTAGTCTTCCAGGCATTCGTCAGCTAGTGGACCGCTTTGGTGGCTATCCACCCCAGTACCCTGTCTAGAATGCATAACATTTCAAGCGTTATTATCTTGTCGCTGCCACACATTGTCACCATCCTTTCTTTCCTTGCGCAAATGAAAAATGTTATTTATTACACATGTTGTTTGTAATGTACGCAGACGTAACAAGAGCATGATGGCGCCAGTATCTATCGACGCAGCCCTTCTATTGATCTGCTTGTCCTCTTCTACCGCAGCCCTTTTTCTTATTTGCAAAGGTTGCGAAAGCAGAAGACCTTCTTGATCTTTTCCCAGCTTGAATATTGTCCAAGGTAAGCAACATACCACTGGCATCTGACAAAAACGAGTCATGGTACGTTGCTGCCTTGGTTGCAGGGAAGCTTCCTGTGGACCTCCAATTCACTAAAAAGTGGGCGGAAGACGATAGGCATTAGGGACTTGTTGGATTATTATAGATGAGTATGGTGCGTATCATGCTATCCGCTTCAACGCCAATGAAAATACAGAAATATTGCACTAAGCCAGCTTGCTAACAACACCTGCCAGTCCTTTCAGGACACGCCAGTGATCCAAAGAGCACGCAGCTTGCAATTCTATACTATATTTCTTCTTCTGGTGGCATCCATCAACCGAACACAGAGGCATAGGCTCGGGATAAGAAGGCACAAAGCCCTTGTCTGTCGCACTGGGAATCAGATCGCGGATGGCAACGTCCTTTGGAAGTAACAACGCGCACTCAATATGCACCGGCGTTGTGTTGTTTCCAGTATCGCTAGACTTGCCATGTTCTTCGTGAGGCGAACGGCGCTGAATATAGCGAATATTCTCTGGCGCTGCGACCTCGGCTTCAACACTAGCAGGACGAGTCTCTGAGTCTTCTGTAACCTTATTGCGTCCCTTTGACGACTGCTTATTTAGAAGACGATTGATTGTGTCGTTTTTGAGCTGCTCGGCACGCTGTAAGCTCTGAAACTTGCGCCGCCGGGCGTGCTCTGATTTGCGCAACGCCGATTCCTCCGCTGAAAACTTGCTCCTCTTGGCTTCAACTGGCAGTTCCATTAGCTCATTGTCATTTTCGTGCATCAGCTTTGCCCTCTGCCGCCGCGTCAGATTAGCCGTCAATGTCGCCATACCTAATCCACCTTCCCCATCACTAAGACCTGACTGCTCTGAGATGTCGTCTACCTCCAGCGCTTCTTCACCAGCGCTACTCTCGGTTGACTCAAGAAGTTGATCGGCACTGCGCAGGCTACCGCGCCCATCAAGCTTCCGCCTTTTCTTCAGTGGAAGAGGCGTATCTGCATTTGATTCTACATCCTCATCGTCACTGGGCTCCTCAGCATCGTCCTCGGCCTTTTCTTCCTCGTCCTTTGTGCCAGTGCTACCTGTTGCAACACTCACAGGCTCGCTTTCCATCTCACTCGCATCTCTGTCTGCGGAAGGGCTGTCAAATGTACCACTCGCGTCGCTGGGGTCCTCGACTTCTTCTTCCTCTTCTTCCTCCTCCTCCTCATCGCCCTCGTCCTCAGACTTGTCAAGTATGGCATAGTCCTCGGTTGAATCCTCATCTTGGTCGGTGCCCGATATGGATGTGCTGGAAAGGCCTATATCTTCTGTTCTAGCCCGCGCTCGTCTTCCTCTGTTGCTGGTCAGTGCTCCGCGCCTAGATGCTCTACCTCTGCCACTACCTGCTCTCCCTCTGCCCCGTCCGCCACGGCCTCCCCGACTTCCACGCATAGTGCTGGTGGTTGGAGTGTTGGTCTCAGCAGTGCGTGGTGTGTCTGCTGTTGCTGCTGCGTCAGAGCCACGGCGCGACCCGCGGGTCAGGCGCGTGCGCCGCTTGGGTGAACCCTCATCTGCATCGGCGTTCACACTAAGCCTGCTTGCGCGCCGAGTGTTGAGCGCCGGTGAGGACTGCGTCGACGGCACCACGCTGTTTCCCAGTCCGCCTACTTTGCGTCCTCGTGTGCGGCGCATAACAGGTGTTCCTGCTTCAGAGGCTTCACTATCAGAAGAAGTCGCCTCTGAGCTATCCTCATTCGTTACTTTGCGCTTCGGCGGCATTTATGCACTTTTGTTAATTGTTTGCTTTTGAAGGTAAAGTTCAGAACAAAAGAGGAGAACAAGGGGAGTAAGAAAAAAAGGCACTTTACTTGTCCTATACTGAAAAAGAAAACCTTACGCCTTTTTTTGGTGCAAGCTGTGGCTCTAAAAGACCTTCAAACTCGTTTCGGAATTAGAATCTCGCCAACAACCATGTCCTTTGTCAAGCCTAATTGCTTAAGACACACGTAGTAGCGCTCAAGAGACTTGCGTTTGAGATACTTGAGTATCTTGGCCCGCTTGTGCTGCAGCTTTGTGTACGCGCGGCGGTTCTGGTGGTCCTTGTGGTTGGCGCGGAGGTGGTCTTCAAGCTGGTTGATCCGCACAGTCCACACCGCTGCCTGGACCTCAGGTGACCCTGAGTCGCCTTCGGTCCGCCCAAACATCTCCACGGCAGTGTGGACGTTGTAGCGGGAGACGCCCTTGGCATTGGAGTTCTCCAGCGCAACAACGCGTCGCACAATATCGCTCTGTACGGTTGGATTGCCATCCGTCGACTCGTGCATATAACTCAGGCTGTAGCCTCGGTTTATGCTCTTCTCTGCTTTGGGCCCGATAGTCGTAACAAGCTCGATCTCACTGGGCTTCACCAGACAAGCGTATTTTCCCGAGTCTGCCCTACGTCTGACTTTATCGCCGCCAGGTTGTCCGCGCTTATCCTGCAACAATCCGCCCTGCTGTCCTGCTGCGATCTCGGCTGCTGCGTCTCGCTGCGTAATCTGTGTAGTTTCAAACAATCTGCCTGGCTTCTCGAGCGTATTGAGGAACCTGGTATCCTTGAGCTTACGCAGCTGTTCTTCTGCACGCCGTGCTGCCTCGGCCTCGGCTACACGTGCTGCTGCCAGCTCGGCCTTGCGAGCACTACCGCGCTTGGCGTGCACTGCAGTGGTTGTGTGAATCGCGCGCGACGGCGCCGTAACTGTGCTCGCCGCTGCACGGGCCGCTGTCAAGATTCCGCGAGGCGTGCAGTACATTAACTGGATTCTGCTATTGCTCCTCCACAAGCTCGGCGAACTTTTTTTTAAACAATTGAGAGAGGAAAGGAAGCAATCACAAAGCTAGTCTCCACAGACTCAATTTTTGGCATTCAGGGCGATAATACCGCCTTTGCTGATCTTCTCAACATTAAATCAGCTAGCACCCTTGAGGTGGATCTGGAACCACACTTACAACTTTAAAGATAACTTTGATCAACCTAACATTTCTGTTCACGTCAAAAAATAAAACGAAAGAAAGCACGTCTATTGCCTTGAAAGGGCCTCGTACTCGCGGATAGCACGAATGCCATGTATGATCTCTGCCTGACGCCTAGCAAGCGAAACAATCAGGTTAATATGTACCATCTCCTCCACGCATAGATTTAGACCAGAAGCGACTGGTGGTTGTCCACTAAGCGCCGAAACAGACGAAGGATCGCGCACCATTGTTCGGATGTGATCCTTCAGCTCATCTGTGATCCATCGACTAAACTGCTGAGAGCTGTCTGGTTGGTCTACGTTGTATCTACCATCGTCTCTATCTGTACTAACATCGGTCCCAACATCGGCATCCGAGGAACCAATTGGAACAGAAATAGCGCTTGCGTGTTGCTCGTCAGATTGCGAGCAGTATGGCGTTGTCTCGTCCTTGAACTTATTGTAAAAGTAGAATTCCTCGTAGATATGGAAGAGGCTCAGCGTAAAATGCCAGACAGCATCGTGAAAGCGCCGCAAGTCCATTGAATGCCCTGGCATGCCGCCACGATACGAGCGCAATCCAACGCCTGCTTCGCGGTGGCCGGATGGCATTGTAAGCATATTGGTCATGCTGTAGCTCTTGGGCGCAATGCTTGTGCTCTGCACATCCTCCATTTTATCCGACGCGTGACCCCACTGGGGCATATTTGGATTTGACGTCACAACCGTATGCATATGACCAGCAACAGAGACGTCAGGAACGTCGCAGGGTGGCGAGTCCAATTGTGTATCTACAAATGTCCGACCAACTAGCGTGCGCGCCGCCTGAACCTCCGCGCCAAGATGGTCATCAAGGATTGAGAGCTGCTGGCGGAGGTAGCTGCTGACAACATCCCACTGCAGGTCGTCGCGCTGGGACAGATGTATCGGCTGTGGCCGCTGCGAGGTTAAACAGGCCGCGGTGTTTGGTTGGCTGAACGAGTAAACGTGGCCCTCAACGGGTGGCATCTGCAGCGCCTGCGGGAGCGGCCGTGATACACCGCCGTCGTGATTATGTGCAATCTCTAAAGGAGATGCCGATGTTTGGGCGGATGCATCACTTTCCGTGGTAGTCATCTCTGCTTCGCCGCCAGTGTAGCGGATATTGGGAGTCAGGAACGCCAACCGCTGCTGTTGTTGCGACTGTGTTTTTAGATGTGGGTACACCTGTGGATAAGAAACCTGAGGCACATAGCGAGATAACCTCTGCACACGCATCTGCTGGTACGCATCGAACTGCGGCGCCTGGCTCAGGAAAGGATCCGATATCAGGGGAGGGCTGCGGACACAAGAGCCCGTGCGTGGTCCTGCACTCAGAATATGAGGCGGTTGCGTTGTTGGCTGCTGCAGAGACAGTGCATCGGCGCTAAGCGGTTGCGATTCACTATCACCAGGGTCACCCTCAGGGAAAAGGGGCTGCTGCAGACGGGCAAGCAGCTCAGTAGTGTTCCTCTCAACCCTTTCAACAAATGCAGGCGACAATTGCGGTTTTGGTAGCTGCTGCGGCTGCTGCTGAAAGGCCCCAGCATCTGCAGGCTGTATGAGAGGCTGTTTAACATGCGATAGACCGGTGGAAACCTCCACCGGCATAAGCCCATCCATTTGTTCGAAGAACGAACCTGCAGGATGATCGAGATCGGGCGTGATGCCGCATGCAGCAGCAAAAGACCCCAGTCCATGGGAAACTGCAACCACGACCATCGTATGGAGGAGATCGCGTATGGCTTCTTCCTCGATAGATTTGCGCGAAAGCTCTGGCAGCATGGGTGAAGACGGGTGCGCGACAGTGCCCGGGACGACAGAAGTAGAAAGGCTTCGGTGGAAAGACATGCGGGGTGGAGCCAGTGGGTCGTTGCTGTCACCGCGTTGCCGGTAGCGCTGCTGCTGTGCCTGTTGGTGCTGCTGTGACGTCTGCGTCTGCGTGTGCGGCGTGCGCAGGCTGTTCTGTATGTGCACGTACTCGTTCACAAGGCGTTGGATATCGGCAGCAGTTATGGCCCACGAACGAGCAGCAAGCAGACTGCCAAAGTGAGCAAGCAACTGCGTCTTCGTGGAAGCCGTGGGTAGGCCGCGCGAGAGCCACGTCTCATAAATGTCACCGTCGCCATCGTCATAACATGCAGCCATGACCTGCGACTCGGCAAAGCAAACAAGCGGGTAGCAGCCAACCTGAGCAGCAGCAGCAGCAAACAGATAATTGGCCTCGGGCTCTTTGATGCTTGAACGGTAGACGCCAAATATGTTGGCTAGCGTGCTGGACAGCGCAAAGCCACACTGCGGGAGCGGGTTGAACAGCTGGAAAAGGTGCGGGGCACCATTGTGCCACTGCTCATGCATGCACTCGGCGTATTTGCGGGCCCACACCAGATGTGCCGTACGGGCCATCCTCTGATCATCTGTTCCCAGAAGACCATATTTGGAGGCTGCTGCCGTGGCTGCCTTTATCTGCTGCGCAGCGTCAGCATCGGCGGCTGATATAACATTGCCACCGCCGTTGCCCCTATCGTCGTAGTCGGAGAACTCGTCGGAAGACGACGAATATGAGTCTTCGTCCATTTCGATGCCGTCGCCCGCGCGCAGCTGTGTCACCAGCGCAAACCGGTGTGCCGGAAAAAAGAACGACGGTCCGGCTGCTAGCGGCTGCGGCATGGGTAGCTTTGTCGTCTTCTTGGGGCTATTGATGCGCGCCAGGATGTCGTCCACATTCTTGCGCACTGCGCCATCGGGGTGCTCGACCTGCATTCGCAACAGCAGACGCAGCGTGTGTCGCAACGACACAATCTCCTGGATGGCTTCGAAGTCCGCGGACTGTTCGCTGCCATCGGCGATGCGACCGCTTTGCTCTGCCGCTATGAGCGCATCAGTAACTACATCGTCCTCGTCGAGCATGGTGGTGCGGAGCTCATTGGCAAGATCGCACATAACAACGGTCCTGGGCTTTGTGCGTTGTCCGAGCATCCACGCAACGTCGCGCGCGCGCGTACGGATCGCCTTGGGCAGGTTTTTGGAGGAGAGCGAGGCAATGACAGACTCTGCCCGTTGATGCTGGCGCAGCTGCAACTGGCTGTGATTGCCGTGCTGCTGGATCGCATGGGCGCTCTGCAGGTCCTTTGTCGAGCGAGCTTCGAGAATGGAGCGGATGCGGCTCTGCCGATCTCGCCGCATGGTCACCCAGATGCTCCGCGAACTCAAAGACAGACCGCCATAGTGCGCGCGCGGAGTGTGTGGCAGCGAGTGGAAGCCGTTGTCGAAGACAAAGGTGCGCACGTCATGTGGTCGCCCGTTGTCTCCCGCGGTGTTTGGCGACGACCGTAGCCTGGGGAAGGTGCGGGGGCTGGTCATCAAGGAGAGCGAGTTCGGTACACCAAAATATCCAGGCCCCTGCAGATGATTATTTCTACGAGTGCAGAAGCTGACTATTCTAAAGTGGCAAATATGTTAGCAGGGACGCTGACTAGCAAGAAGGAAGCAGGCGGGATGGGGGGTGGGAGGGAATGCTGGCTCCTTGCTGCAATGAAGGAGGGGTGTTGTTGCGGCGGCGGAAGAAAGAATCCCCTTTGGCGCCTTTACTTAAAACCCAAGATATGCCCAGAGTCAATGGATTTAGCATGCAGCCGAGAAAGAGGGGATGCGCATGTGGGAATGGGGGATGCGTGCAGGGAAGAAAGTGACCAAGACAGCACAAAAGCCTTTGCTGGCCAAACCCGACCCAGCCCGTGTCGCCCCCATTTTCAGCATCAGCCAGAGCCACCGCCCAGACGAGCGGTGGGGGGAGGGGGTCACCGTTTCTGCATGCTGACTACCGGCTTGCCGTGGCAGCCTGTCTGTCTGCGTCCCCATTCCTGGGGAACGTGCAGGAGCAGCTGGGATATTTGGGAGTTGGATGTGGATCAAGGGAAGGGATTTTCCTCTGGTCACTCGGCAACGTCACTTTCGTGCGGACGGGAAGCCACCCTGACGCTTTTTGCTTCGGAAGTTGGTGGTGGTGGGGGGGGGGCGTGAGGCGCACAAAACCCCCTCCCGCACAATTGAGCTAATCTAGCGCATTAATGAATGCACTGGCAACATGTAGAAAGACGTCGGCAAAGCCATCAGTTGCCTATCAGCAGGTAGGGCAAAGTGTGCGTGCGCAGCCGAGGATTATTAGCACGCCGCGACGAGATTCGAGGGCATGTGCCATAGATCACAGCCGCGGCTCGCGACCTCACGTGCACGCTTACGTGTATGTGCGCATGGGCTGTGTTTTCTACAGTTTTTTGTTCACTGCACACGCCCGAGTCACAGCGAGCAGCAGCCGATCCGTGGCCCAACGCTGTTGCTGCGTAAATAGCAGATGCAAAGAAATTGAATGTTTGGCAAGATTGTCACAGACGTCAATCAAAGGGACCGCAGTTGCGGCACATTGCGTGCTGCTGGCAGGCGAAGAGAAGACTTACCTGCAATGGTTGGCTGTCGATGCCGCAAGAGGCAATAAATAGTGCGGCGGTGTTACAAATAGCAATGGGGCTGGGCTTGCGACTGCGAGCGTGGATGGAACAAGTGGCGGTCGAATTTTCCTTTGCGGATGTGAAGTTTAAAATAAGGGCTAAACAGGGGTGGGGATCACACTGTGTAGTCAAAAGAGAAAATAAGTTGGTTGGTCGAGGTGGATGTCTTTCTCCGCTCGCTTGCTGCCAGAGTTGGTACTATTGGCGCTGGATGCTGCTGGTGCTGCACACGCTGGCGTGATAAGTAAGAAGAGAAAGACTCTCTGTGTGTGGCAGCAGGGCCTCCCAGTGAGTTGTGGTGTGTGCACAGCGATACGGAAGACAAGCGCTCAGGATCAACCAGACAAACACGCAATATTGTAGCTGCTAGAAATCACTGACAGCAGATAGATGGGCAGGCATAGATGGTAAGCAAATCGACGTTCACTGCCAGTTGGCCTAACAGAGAGCCGCGCAACACAAAAAAAATTAAAAAGAGATAAAATAAAGACAGAGCAACATGAAGAGAAGCGAACAGTAAATGCGTTTGTGCATGTGTGAAGGCACAAGGTGGACAGGATTAGCAATGAAGCTCAGACTGGGCCCAGCAATAAGCATTGCAGCCCTTTCTAGCATACACCCTGTCCACATTCTATATTTTGCATCTGAGAGAATTGGATAATGCAGCAGCCTATGTGCTCTGCCTGGCTTGTTGGGAAAGAGGGACGCTATAATCAACCCAGCGCACTTCCCAGCTTGTATTTGTCCAAACGAGCAAAGCAAATTAACGCAGCAGCTGCCGGAGCTGCAATTGTGCAGCAGCGCCCTCATTGTTTCGGTTTTTTTCAATAAGAAAGGGGGATTTTTGTCAGAGAACTTGCGCTAACGGTACTTTTCCTACAAAAAGCGCCGATGTATTCGAGCAACAGACGATTGCCATGGTCACCATCAGCCCTGTGGACCCCCCCCATGCAGTCATTTTATAAGCTTGAGAAAACGACGATTAGTCCACCAAGTCGCCCCTGTCTAATCTACTTGCTGCTTAAGAAAATAAAAGGGATGCGGGGCTGCTCATCCAGTATAAAAGAGAATTATCTGGTGCTACGTACCGTAGAAACCATCTTTTAAAAAAAAGCAAGAAAAAAACAAGAAAAATGATGCATGGACCTTCCAAGCAGATCCTCATGCTTTTTGAATTGCGATACTGCTACTCTAAAACTTTTAACACATTATTTCCAGCCTCTGAGCGGCAAAGGGAGATTCCGAACCGTTTCAAGTGCAAAAATTCTTTTATTTCCTGTTGATTGGTCGGAATAACTCGCTAATTGCCGCAAGAACAACAACAAGCAGTCCATATAAGAATTATCTTTATTAACATTTTGAGGTAGTCACCACCATCCTGAATCAAGAATAATTCTGCGAAAAGTACTACCTTTTACATTTTTTAGGAATTCATACATTAACATATCTTTATCAGTAATGTCAATTGGTAGAAAGAATACTACATATAGATAAAGCATATCCCAAACAAATAGGCGGTGCGCTCCTAGCTGTGGTGGCGCACTTGAGGATGTGTATGCCTTAGACCTCTGTTCCTTGTTTGCAATTAAAAATAATTTTGCGCCTGTTTAAAGTTACTTTAGAAACATTCAATATCGCGGATTTACATTGAAAGGGCAGCGTGTTTGTGAATGGCGGTGTATCTCATGAAAATAAAACCTCTCCACAGTACCAGCGGTCAGGGTAACCTGACAAATATTGTGGTCTTTAACATCTCCACATCAGTATACACAGCTTATTTTCGGAGACGCATGTAAAATTTAGGTAATTACCATTTATTATACTATTTATACTAAACAAGCAGAAAACGCAAGACCACTTCGCTGCCAGAAAAAAAAAATACTTTGACCGACGTAAGTGCCATTGTCTTGGTGCGCCAATGGCTTTGCCAGAATGGATAACAGAACAATGAACAATACCCACATTCGGATTTTAAACAATGGTTGGTTTTTTTCTGGTTTAGCGCGTAAGGCTTGTTGGGTGAAAATTAATTTTAATTTACTTGTTTCCATTTCTGCAGGCTTAGGATTTTTTTGTAAACGAAGATGTCATTTTCTAAGCACTAATACTTTTGCAAAAAAAAAAATAGTAATTTGCTATGTTGATAAATAATAGCTTTCTGACTGTCTCTAGTAACTGGGAATGGGAGCAAATAAATTATTTCTAGATAAACGTCAACGCAAACCCCAGTAGTTCATTTATCGATAATTAGGATGATGTAAAAATGCGATACATTGCTGAACCATCCGAGACATGACAGAGTTTGAGCCACGGTCTCGCTGCAGTCGCTCCTAACATTACACATTTTATGCTAATTTTCTTAGAAATCAACAAAATGTTTAACAAATGCGTTTCACGCTATCCCTAAATGCACACGGTTGCTTGTGCTCGCTCAGAAAATCGATCCCTTTCCACGACGAGGGCGAGCGGCTCTGCTTTGCGGCTTTGCACTTACACCCATCTGCTTAAGTTCTTTGAGGCGAGCAATCGCACGACGGTTGCCCTTTTGGGCAGCCTTTGTGTACCATCTTTGTGCCTCTTTGACGTCTGGGTGAGCCACGCCAATGCCGCACTCGTAGTAGTAGCCGACCGCATACTCGGCCTTGGAAAGACCGCGATCTGCAGCACGGCGAGCCCACAAATATGCCTCAACGTCGTTCTGCGGCAAAAAAGGCTCGGCGCCAGTCAGGTACCAGCCCGAGAGCGCAAGCTCAGCGTCAGGATCGTTCTTCTCGGCAGCGCGAGTGTACCAGCCAACGGACTTTTGTGCGTTGACAGCGCAGCCAAGCGTGCCGTACTCATAGGCCTGACCAAGTCGCACCTGCGACGGTACATATCCAAGCTTGCCAGCCTTAATGTACAGCTGGCGTGCGTAGGTCTCGTCTGGAATGACGCCAGAAATGTCGTTTGATTCGTGGCACAGCGCCAGCTCGTGTAGCGAATGCGGACACTCGGGAGTGGCGTTGTCGGCACCACGCTTAAGCCAGTTGATACCCTCCTTTGGTGTAGGACTCACACCCAGCAGGCCTTTGATTAGGATCACGCCCAGCTTATACATGGCTGGTACATTTGACTGCACAGCGGCCTTGCGGTAGAACTGCAGTGCACGTGTTGCATCCTTGCGCGTGCCGACCCCTACTTCGTAGCACACAGCGGTGCGGTAGTTGGCCTCCGCATGCTGGGCTTTGGAGGCTTGTAGGTAGTACGAGAAAGCCTTGCCGTCGTCGCGCGGTACGCCGTAGATGCCCCGCGAATGAACGGTGCCCAGAAAGAACTGCGCCTCGGCGGCAATGTTACTGCGATGTACGGTAATCCCACTGCCAGCTAGCTTGCGCACCCATTTGAGGCCCTCATCGGCCAACATCTGGTAACGTTTATTAGCGAGCTTCGCATTCGGCTCGTTCTGTGCAATACCGCTAGCGTGCTCAAGCACATATTTGGCAAAGTCCAACTGGGCGGCTGGGTCCTTTGAGCGCTTAATGCTATTTCGATAAGCCTCAAGACTTGCGACGGTAGGAGTCGGCGTCGCTGCCTCTGCCTTGGCTGGGCTCGGCGGTGCAGCGTTTGCTGACGGGTGCATGCCCATCGGCGGAACTCCAACAGTGCTGCTGGCACTACTACTAACGCCGTCGCGCTCTGCAAAATGCGGTGCCGGTGCCGCCAGGGGCAACGACCGACTGCTTGCAGTCCACGGGCGCATACCTGGCGGCGGCAGCGCATCGCTGCTGCCTGCGTAAGGATGGTTCGAGCCAGGCGTTGGCACAGCATGCATTTGTGGTTGGTATGGAGCATGCATCGGCGGTGCAGATGGCTCGACAAAGTATGAGCCTGCTGCCTGCATGTTGTCTGGGTGCGGGTACTGTTGAGGTGTCGCGACTTGACCGTTTGTGTAGATACGATCGGACGAGGAGTCAAAGCCGTTGCCAGCAGTATACGGTCTCCCACCAAGCGCTGGTGAGCTGGCGCCGGTGGATGTGCCAGAGCCGGTAGCTAATCCGTAGGGCGGCGCGCTGTGCGCTGCTGACGCATGCATGGCGCCGACTGCCAGCACTTTGTTGTGAACTACAGGAGATGGTGAAGTGGTGCGTGGATAAGAAGATGTGTGTATGGATTTGTTAGATGGAGAACGTGCAGCCAGCGTGTCGCCAGAGCTTCTGGCACACTTGTGCCAGTGTGGAAGCAATGGAGACAATGGCTGGAATGCCATAGTGCGTGATGTTGGATTTTTGGCGCTATCAGTGCGGTGGAGAATAGGATTGCTGTCGCTAGGCTGATGCTGAACAGCCGCATCTAATGTCTGGCGGCGACGGATGTGTCGTGGTTTTGACATGCTGCTGTGCACAAATGTGTTACTACGGGACACACCAATCCAGGGCGCCCTTAGTGGCTGCCTGGTGGGTGGACGCCGTGAGTCAAAGGAAGGCGGCTTTCCTACGTGCAAGCAAGCGCCAGTAGCCGCAACGTAAAGAGAAGTGCACTTTTTTATGCGAGCACCAGTGGATCGATCACAGGCAACCATTGTAGCGGCCTCAGTGCTATCCGGCTTATGCGAAGGCTCGCACACAGTGTGCTCCGCCGGGTCAAGTGGTACCAATGCACTGGCATTGCGCGGGCTGTGAAGTGGAGAAGGCACACTGCCAGGTGGCATGTTGATCGAGGGCGTGGAGGCAGGCGATGCAGTAGTTGAAGGGGTCAGAGAAAAAGGGGAGGGAGAAGGGTTGTAGTTTTGACAACTAGGCGCTGTGATGGCGATCGTTGTAGTTGTTGTGGTGATGGGAGCTGACACGCAATCCTTACCTGCTTGTCTCGTGGGAGAAGGTGGTATCGCCCCTGGAGTGGGACCAGGGCCGTAGCCATAGCTATCGGAACGCATGGTGTTGGTTACTTGGGAGGCGTTGGCTGGGAACAGCGAGACATCAATGTCTGCGCCTGTCAGGCCGTCGTCTCTGTCGTAATCGTCTTCCAGCGCCTGCTCGCGTTTGCGCATGGCGTCTGAGGACATGTGCTGCCGCGGCGCCATGGGCCCGTCTCTACTGGAGCCGTCTGCGCCCATCCCCATTTGCTGGAAGGCTGCAATCATTGGGCCTGTTTGCGCCGCAGCGCCAGGTATATTGGCATTGTAGGCACGCTGCTCTACGTGGGCGCTACTGTGGACTGTAGTGTCCGCCATTGTGCGATGACCCGTGCCCGGCCGCATTTGGTGCTGTTGCTGAGGAGGCTGGCGTGACGGATCAGGGCCAAAATTCAGATCACTACCGTCAGCTGAGCCATTGCTGTGGCCTGCGTCATTGACAATCTGCTGGTAGTATGACTGAGAGTTGTTTTGCTCCTGCCAGTGGTGTTGTGAGCGCTGTGAATCGTAAGAGCGTTGGGGCTGCATGTTGGGAGGAGCCACAGAACCATAGTAGCCGCCCTGCTGCTGCTGAGACGGCGGAGGACCCTGCATCTGGTTATATCCGCTACCTGGCGGATGCGAAGGATACTGAAGCCGTGGGTCATGCGGTGCAGGGATCGCAGAGTTTCCTGTACCATGTGCATATGGATGGGACGCTCCGCCACGATGTTGCATCTGCGACTGGTGGTCTAACGAATAATACTGCTGTTGGCGCTGCTCCGGGTGCTGATAGGCCGCTGGGTTGTTCGGATCGGCCCTGTCCATCACAACTTTTCCAGTGGTCCTGCGGAATGAGGGCTGCCCTTGGTGTTGGCCATTGTAATAGCCAGGTCCAGGCAATACCATCTATGCTACCACCCGTGTTGATGTCTATAGATAGTGGCGTTGAGCAAGGCGTACGCGGATTCAGAGGATATTTCCAGAAAAAGCACAAAAAATGGTAATTAGAGTCGTTGAACTACAAAGAAGCGTAATAAAAACACCTGCACGGCGTCTAACAAAAGGAGGGAAGGAGGCGACGTAAGGGAGTTCTTGTTAACAAACGAAAGCAGGCCCTATTGTACAAAACTTTTTAGCAGTATAGCCCGAGGATGCCAAAGAAAGAAAAGAGTGAAAAAGCTGCTGTGATGGGGGAGAGGATGTGATTGAATATACGGGGAGTGTGCTCAAGTTGCAAAGAGGGCATCCCCCCCACCCATGTGTGGACGTAAAGCGCTTCTTCTGTTCTTTGCGTGCTATCCAAAGCCGGCAAATATAGCGGAGGTTGTGAGACACGAGAAGCATGATGATCACGCCCTCCATTCAATGGCCGAACAAAGGATTTAATATCGCCTTTGCCCATGCTGCCATTTACTTTTTTTAGCGTTAATAAATTACTGCTGTGTGGACCTGCAAAAATATTTGATGTCTGCCACAGGCAAAAAAGGGGCATTGTTATACCCAGGCGTAGAGAAAATTGGCTGGAATATGCTGCACAGCAAAGCTATCAAGTGCTAACAACTGCATCAGGGGCTGTTGCAAAAGAGGGGTGCTTGCCATAGGCGCCAAGGCAGCCAATGGTCTCAGATGCAGGGTCTGCTTTAAAGCCCTAGTCTTGGCAGACAAGGTTAATCAGCGCCAGAAGCAGCATGTGGTGATATTGTCGGGCTGGGAAACGCAGATGTAGCAGCCAATAAGTACGCGCATATGGCTTCAGTTGCCAGAATATTCGCAAGTGCGCAAAGCGGCAAGCAGAATATTCCCTACCTTAACTGTCTTTGATGTATGCTGCGCAGAATACAGAGAATATGTCGGAAAAAGTGGCAACCAGGCGTGATAGACAGAAGACAGAGAGAAAGAGAAAGCCATGAGGATAAACATGACGATGCCTTGCACAGCAGTCGCAAACATTCGGCACTAGGATTGTGGCATGCACTCGCAGGATTGCGGTCTGCCCATCCGCAAGGCCGATCGCTCTTCCATTGTCGATACGGGGCCCAGCCACCATACCCTCCTCCCATCTTCGCTGCTCCACTGTAAGCTGTTGTGAATTCTACCCACTTTTTCACGTCCTCTCTTTAAACCCGCATGCTCGACGCGAATGACATTGCGCTAGTTGGCATCGGTGTTGGCGTAAAGCTACTACTATGGCCTGCGTACCACTCGACTGACTTTGAGGTACACCGCAATTGGCTAGCCATTACCGCATCGCTTCCCGTCAGCCGCTGGTATTACGAAAGTCGCAGTCTATGGACGCTGGACTACCCGCCGTTCTTCGCCTGGTTCGAATGGATGCTGTCGCACGCTGCACGTCTGTTGGACCCGCGCATCGTTGATCTTGACAACTTGGACTATGCTGCTGCTTCGTGCGTTGTGTTCCAGCGTCTGACTGTGATTGCGTCTGAGCTCGTGCTGTTTCTAGCCTTGTGCCGGGCTGTGCGTGCCACCGGGTCCTCAACCCAGGCTCGAGTTGCCGCCGCCCTGGTCTTTCTTAGCCCAGGATTTCTACTTGTGGACCATGTGCACTTCCAGTACAATGGCTTCCTGCTGGGCATACTGGTGTACTCGCTTACCTTTGCACTGGAGGGCCGTGATCTGCTTGCTGCCGTGTCCTTTGCCGTGCTACTGTGCTTCAAGCACATATTCATGTACATTGCGCCAGCGTACTTTGTGTATCTCTTGCGCCACCACTGCTTTGCTGGGTCTAAAATCGATGTATCCGCATTGCGCCTGGCACAGCTAGGATTGGCAGTCGGTGTCGTATTTGCCATTGCTTTTGGGCCATTTGTAGCCATGGGTCAAACGCACCAGCTTCTTGCACGACTGTTCCCGTTCAAGCGCGGGCTCTGCCATGCATTCTGGGCACCGAATTTTTGGGCTCTATACACCTTCACCGACCGGCTACTTTCTCTTATCGCGCGCATAGCACCGCAACTGGTCACTGCAAATATTTCGCAGCTCGGCTCCAGCACGCGCGGCCGCGTCGGGGACACACGTTTTGCCGTGCTTCCAGATATCCCGCCAATTGCGACGTTTGTCGCAACGTTCGCTGCCCAGACTCCTGCGTTTGCAGTCCTCATGAGGCGCACATGCAGGCCAACTCGTCTTGTCCAGGCAACTGTACTTTGCGCGCACGCATCGTTCATGTTCGGCTGGCATGTGCACGAGAAGGCGATCATGTTGATTCTGGTGCCACTGGGGCTACTCGTCGCTGCAGCGCCGTCTCAGCGCGTGTTACGCGCACACGCTGTGCTCTCTATTGCTGGGTTCTACAGTCTGCTGCCTCTGCTGTTTGGCGCTCAAGAGCTGCCTATCAAAGCTGCAATTCTACTGATCTGGTCACTATGCTCGTTAGCACTTTTGCACGCCAACGGCCACTCGGCTTGGGAGTGCCTAACCCGTGTTGAGCGCTTGTACGTGTTGGGACACTTCCCGTTATTTGCGCTATCAGAGCTTGTGCCAGGTCTTTTTGGGCACATGCAGTTCGTGCCCCTGGCCCTGGTTTCGGTGTACACAGCACTGGGTGTGGGGTACTCGTGGTTCTGCCTAGCTGCTGCGTTTCTCACTGACCGCTCCTAACCCTTATCCGGCGTGCAAAAATGGGGCATCAGGCTCAATATCGCGTGGACAGGATTCAAGGATCCTATGAAGCCTTTTAAGCAAAAGAACCCCTTCTGGCCTATTTGTTTGCATCTCCAATCTGACATTGCGCAAGCTTTGCCTTCATTTGCTTTGTTTTTTAACTTTCTCTTTGTTCTTTATTGCACTTTTTATACACTTCTGCAGTTTAATATTTTAACCATGTCGTGGAAGGGATATATTGAAAGATTTATGAGCGTTCCTGGCGTCACCTCGGCGGCAATTGTCGGCAAGAACGTAGATGCCCTCAGTGTCTGGGCTCAAAGCGAGAACTTTACCGTAAGTTTCCACTTTGTACCGCCTAATGCACATCATTTTTGTATACTTTGTGTCTTAAGCACGCGCAATGCTAATTACGACTGCACTTGTTTTGATGGTTAAGGCTATGTAGGCTGATAATGCAAGGCTCTTAACACTTGTGAAGAATCTCCCGAGTTTTGATGCCCTCCATGCCAACGGAATCACTCTTGTCGAGGGCTGCAAGTACTTCACTACTGTCGCCACTCCGGCCTTTATTCATGGCAGGAAGGATAATCACGGCGTTCTTATTTTCGATTTCTATATTGGCTATGCAATTCTTGTGTATGCCCCTGGTGCTGATGTAGGAAAGGTTACAAATGGTGCTGATAAAGTGGTGGAATACCTCAGGAAGGTATATATCAAGGACAAGCCCGCGACTGGATAGGCAGCTCCCACCTGGGAATAGACCACTAATGCCTAACGCTGGCGGTGGATATAGTCTTTGCGCTAATACCAATACACTTTTGATTTTCTTCACCTTTTTTTTTTTGGCCAGTCCTTCTGGAAGAGTTGGCAACATGATCTGAAAGAAGAAATACTCAGCAGATATGTTCCTGGTTTAGG
>JANBQQ010000047.1:22942-73207 GCA_027577275.1 Coemansia sp. RSA 988 | reverse complement strand
TATAACATCTATCTACGTTCACTTAGAAGGGGTCATGTAGCGAGTATGCTTATTATGTAATATTCATTTTGTGCTTGTCTTTTCCTGTGGATGGATAGGCCGTCTTTTGCAGGCTGTTTCTTGAGATAAGAGAGGTGTGTGGACTCGTTAAAAAGCATTGCCTGCCAAGTAAAACAAATGAAAGCCAGCCCTGCGGATGCAGATGCTCCATGGCTTTCATTGCCAGCGCTGTTGACTGCGACTGCTACCCATGTCGCAGGATAGAGGTAACTGCCAATGGCTGCTTCCCACTCCAACGCCAACCACAACGCCAACGACCCCTCCGACCATGCGCAAACGACGGCCCTACCCACACCGCAAACACACTGCCTGCTTGGCGCAAACCCGCTATACCGACTTACGCCAAAATAATCAACTGTCAACACTAACCCTTGTGCAAAATACAGCATGTTCCCCTTCACAGCATCTTCACTTTGAGGATCAGCAAACAGAAGCTGCCTTGCCAATGAATGTTAAATTTGAGAAACACTAGACACTCTTCGCATAAGTGTCATATGGAAATATGACGCCATCTTGCCTCTGCTGTGTGGCCACTGACTGTTCAGCCATCATTTAGTTTTTTTTGTGAACAATTTATTGCAGAAAATTTTGTTGCTGAAAAAAATTTGGGAATTGGAGGTTGGTGGCACAGGTACAAACTCAAACCTATTGTTTTTTTGCTACCCATCAAGCCATCATGTTTCGGCCGATATTATTATTTGAATATTGATGGACATAATGTCCGACATATTATCTTTATCAATTTTCGTGTAATAAAATTGCTCAAGCCTAGCTGCAGCACCTTTTGTTCAAATCATCTACATACCGCTATTAAAGAACTATTGGCGCATCAATAAAAAATAATATTTGCGTCGCCCAAGGCAATTTTTGGCAGCAAGTGTTCTTGTGTTTTGCGTCATGAGAGGCAAAGTTTGTGCATAATTGGCGTGTGTAATTAGTATGTGTGGTTGACGTGCATGGCGGGCATTAGCAGACAAAAAAAGACCAAGAAACAGAACAGCAACATATTAGTAGTGGTCTTGAATAGGCTCATTGAGTAGATAATCTATAGCAATGTCATAGAATTAAAATGCAATGCATGCAACTTACCTTGATGTCGCCCGTATTCCCGTAAAGGAGGGTATAGTTAGATGTGGAATTGTTAGAGACCACAAGGTTTGTCTGGTTATGCTGTACGCCAACAAACTCTCCGCCCACAACGCAAATGCATTGCCTAAAAGGTGCACACCTACAGTACCAAGATCCGCCAAAATAACTAACAGTCAACGCTAATAATTTTGCAAAATACAGTAATTTGCTAGGCGCTCACACACCAAACATCCCCAACAAACAAATAAATAAACTGCTTGAATATGGATGTGTACAAAATACTGTAGATTTTACTATTCTTTTTACAAATTATTTTAGCATTTTTGCGTTTTCGCTACAAAAAAGTAGTTTATTCAGAAGCAAGTACTACCAAAAAAAAAAAACAATAAGCTAGGAGCATGGTGGCACAGACTATGCAATGCAGTTTTACAGCGTAGTGTAAATGTTTTACAACATGGAGTAGCATCTATTAAAAAATCCTTAGATGCTAATGAAAACTAAAGACAGACTTGACCCGCTATAGAAAATCAATAAATGTGAAAGCGGCAATGGCAATAGAAATGGCAGCGATAGCTTTGGTCGACACGCACATGTTCATATATGACATTGCTGAACTATCAGTTTCCTCTTCGGACATGTACTGGTTATCATCAAGATCATCCTCACTGGTGTCTGAGCTGTCGGTATCATCTGTATCATCTGTATCATCTGTATCATCTGTATCATCTGTATTGTTTGAGTCACCTGTGTCCTCGCATTCTTCATTGTCGTCACAGCTCCCAGTGTCATCGCAGCCCTCTGTTTCTTCGCAGCCCCCAGTGTCATTGCAGTTCTCTGTTTCTTCGCAGCTATCAGAATCATTGCCTTCGCTGGGCTCTACAGGACTATCGACACTGCCAGGATTCTCAGTATTGCCAGTACCGCCTGTATATTCGGTATTATCTGAGCCACCCGTACTTCCAATGCCATCCGTGCCACCAGTGTCAACACCACCAGTGGTTCCAATATCGTCGGTGCCGCCTACATTATCAGTATTACTAGAACCACCCGGACCTCCAGCATCTTCTGTACCTGCTGTTGGTTGGGTATTGCCGATGCTTCCAGTATCCTGAGAATAGCCATCACCACCAGTTCCACCTGTTCCTGATGGATCAATCCCACCTGTTTCTCCGGTTCCACCAGTTGGGGTTCCGCCGTAGGATGGTGTGTTCCACCCACCTTGTTCATTCCCATTGCTTTCAGATGCGCCGTTCCAACCACCATTATTACCCCCGCCAACATTAGTGTCAACACCGGTGCCAGGAGTCGAACCACCTCCGGGCGATTCTCCTTGACCGGGGCTGTCTTCGCCGGTGTTGCAATCATCGCTTGGTATATCGGTGGCCGTATCATCCGAGTTAACAACATCGGTATCATCACAGTATGGCAAATCACTGGTCGGATCAGCTGAACTACCGGCACCATTGTCCTCCTCATCGCAATAGTGGGGGTCGATATCTTGCCCACTCGAGGAATCTACATAATTGTCATCATCATAATCATCATCACAATAATCATCGCTATTAGCTGGATCATTTGGGTCTGTATATTCTTCGTTACAAGGGCCTTTTTTTGGCACACCGACAAAAACACTGATGCTGAGACTTAAGTCGTCAGATGGATACGTACCATCGCCATCCACGTATGTTTCTTCTATGGTTACGCTAAAGCCGACTTCAGAGCTAATGACAATGTTGTCTTGGTTCAGATCGTTCAGCGGCTTAAACTCTGCGTGTGCCACTTTCGCAATAGCCGCCAAAGTGGGCAACAATGCCACCAGTATCCTTAGATTGGTTGGACGCATTGATGGCAGCGCACAAAAGGTATTTTTAAAGCGTAATAGAGTATTAGGAAAAATATAGAATAAAAAAAGCGCAAGTACAGGAAATAGAATAGAAACCTAAAGTAAATTGTCAAATCAATAGAAAAAAGGCTTCTCTGGCATTCTAATACTCTAGATAATATAAACTAGTACACCCTTACTAAACTGGGGGCCTTTTCTTTTTAGATTTTGTAAGTTGAGCCAAGGAAAAGAGCGAGTTGCACTCATCAATAAAAAATACTCCGTTCAAAGGAGGAGTCGGAAAAAGGCACGTTTGCCTCGTGCTGCCCCTAATATGTATTAGAAAGGAGCATGAATCTTTCTGCCATTTTTTATAAAGCTGATGGCAAAGTACACGCTTTCTCTTACAAGAACCAAAAGGAGAGCAAAAACTTAAAAGTATTCCATTGAGATTAACTTTTCTAAAAATCGTGTGCTCTTTCAAATGCCAAGCAACGAGTGGAAGCTTCTTTTTTCTTTCTTCTTTATATGAGCACTTTGCTTGATCTAGTTTGTTATTCCTTGGGCCGATAGTCCGAAAAGCTTCAAAACAAAGATCAAATAAAATAGAATGTTATTGACAGCAACACTCAAGAGATGTAGAGTGGTAGTGGCAAATCCCTTTTAAAAAAGGGGCAAAAGGCATTATTGCGTTGCTAATTGCTTGGCATCTCCAAAGCTGGGCCGCTCATTCTGGTTCGGCATCATTCTCGGAGTCCGACTCGCCAGAATCCGCCATATCAGCATCGTCATCATTATCAGCAGCAGACGGGTGGTCGACACTAGCCATGTGCTCTTCGATCATTTTGCGGACCAGATGGCCCATCGCCTCTACATCTTCAATTCGATTCTTATCGCTCCGCTCCTTTGATTCCTTCAACACATCGTCGTCCTCTGCCCAGACCTGGTCAAGATCAAAGTGTTCTTGATTGCAAAGTTCCAAGCGATCGCCATTTGCTAGTAGCTTCTGCATAGTGTGCTTCAGTTCGAAACATGATTCAAATAGCGATCTCCGAGCAAATACATACAAGCCCAACCGAGCTCTGGACAATGCAACTGTCAAACGGCGCAAGTCTCTTATATGACCGACATTCTTGGTACGAACCAATGACAGCAGAACGTAATCCGCTTGTTGTCCCTGGAACTGATCAACAGTAGATACAGCAGCTGGCTGTCCAAAATACGACAGCCATCCACATCGGCGTTCCAAAACATCACGGATCAACGCACGCTGGCCATTATATGTAGTCAGAATAGCTATGCGGTCAGCAGGATACCCCAACAAACGCATGTATTGGAAGACTGCAACCACATACTCAGCTTCTCCGACATTCTGGAAAAAATGACTGCTAGGCTCTGATTCGCCTCCACGATTGCCAAATTCACCAACATCAACAAATTGGAGCTCATGTAGAAACCCGGGATTGGGACGAGAAAAGGCGCGCTCAGATACATTAGGAAGCAGATCACCCAGGTCACGGTAGCGGAAGCGGTAGAGTGAAGCAAGCTGAGGACGCGCACGCGCCTGCATATTCAGCTCAATATAAGGCACATTTAGACGGATCAGACGCGTAAATAAGCTCTGCTCCATATTGGCATATGTGCGAAGTCCGGTGTTTTTTATCACTGGCGGCAGTTGATTGTGATCGCCGATCATAACTAGTCGCTTTAGACGTCGTCGACTACTACCAATGTCCATCCCATTGCCAGTGGTTTGCTTTGGCTGACGCTGCAAAGTCAGCGGAATGAGCGATTCGATGTCCAAGACTTGGGCGGCCTCCTCCATTACTACTGTGTCATAGCGGAAACCCAACCGCAGAAGCTCGCCGCGTTTCAGCGCAGCATGTGTGCAGGTCATTGCCACAATCCGCGCTTGATTAGTTAGCAGATAATTAGAGCGTTCTGAATGATTGCGAAGCAGCTCGAAGGGCTGGATATCCGCAAGCTCGCCAAATATAGACTCTATATAACGGAAGCAGCCATGGACAGTATCAATCAACTTTCCAGGATTCGGCTTCTGCCCATCTACCGAGCTGGAGTCAAATAATGTGTGTCCAAGTTGCTCCTCAATAAATTGCGCAAACGGAAAGGCTTCCATGATTTGACTCGCGTCCGGCAATTGCACGTCAAGAACCCTGCGACGGTACTGCTCCCATCTAACTCTTACATGAGAGATAAAGAAGAAACGGGCATTCTCGCAAGTGTACGCAAAATCACCTGCCGTAGTTCCAAGGCCCAGTGAGTCAGCCAGTCGCTGCACTTCAGTTAACAGCGCCGATCGACGTTCCAAATACGAATCAACGCGACCCGCCTTCGAGTAGCGTTCATCCGAGTCGAGTTCACCCTCGCCGTGGCCAAGACGAAGCAGATGTCGCGGCTCAATATCCAAATTAATGATCTTTGCAAATAGCTGGTTGAGCGCCTGGTTAGAGTGGGTCACCAGTAGAATTGTTTGGCGTGGATGAGCGTGGTAGAGGTTGGAGATAATCTGCACAGCCACATCGGTCTTTCCTGAACCAGGCGGACCCACCACGAGCGTCAAACCCTCGCACGCCGCTGAATGAATGGCCTCCGTTTGGGCGGGAGTAAACCGCACCGTATTCTCACGCCGACCACGCAACTCAATCGGACCCATGCTCACTTCCGGCTTATGCATCACTCGCAACACTCGACGCCCCTCTGACAATTCTGCAACATCCCGAAACTCAATCACGCAGGGCTTTGAAAATACACCATCCTCAAGCTCCACATCAAAAGAGGGGAAGCTCGCACGGAGGTGCGCCTCGGATACAAAAGTATCACCAAATTCAACCTGGTAAGAGCCAGAGGGATCAGACTGCTTTTGACGTGACAATGCAGAAGCGGCAGCAGGGTCGCCATATCCCAGAAATGTCGATGAAAGCCAGTCAGGAAGCGGTGCAGGCTGAAGCATAAGCTCTCTGATAGACTCGAGGGCACCTTTGAAATTATTCTCCTGTGGGCGACGACGGAGCACAACGTTCAGTGAGGAGTATACGTCGGGATCCTGTTGCATGTCACCATAGTATTGATGCTTGTCCAGTATCACACGGAAATAGCGCATGCGGCCCGTATTAGCTATATTACCCTGTTTAGAATCATTGTCACCACGCTCGTCAATTGGCTCGCCCTTTTCATTCAGACGGCACTCGACTTCGCATCCACGGACGCTGCGAACCACATAGTTGTCTGAGCTGCCTGGAGCGCCTCTAGCCTGCACCGAGCAAATAATCAGCACGTCGCGTAGGCGCACTTCGGAATCCCACTCGTTTACAATCGATTCTACGTAATTGCTCAGATCAACGCTAATATCCGCACGCACCAGCGACGGTGCCTTCTCGCCGATCCGCGGACGCCGCACATCGGTCACATCAAACGAGCGCATTGGCAGCGCCATGCGTGTCCATCCAGCAAAATGTGTATTTGCCCCGACACTATCTTCCATATTATTAGCATCATATGTCACCTGCGGTTGTAGACGACGGACAGCATCGATAATATCCTCGCGTATGCCATAGGCGCTCTCAAATCGGAAAAGCTCAAAACAACGCAACAGATAGTCGTGTAGCGAGAGAAATTGCAGATTCAGCTTCGGAACAGATAACCCAGGGTAGCAAAGGCAAGCAGTAGACTTTGCAGATGACAATGGCAAAGAAATAGTGACTGCGTGCGGCTGGCGCTCAAACCCATCAGATTCCTCGAGAACATCGCCAAACAGTAGTGTCTCGCTAGGGTATGGCGAAATAGCACGCACCTGATCCGCCACGGTGGGTCGAGTACGGAAGCGCTCAGCAAAGAGCGACACGAGAAACTCGCGGGTGTAATAGCGGTCAGAAGTATCTTCAACGACTTTGGCTGACAGTAAATCTGCCGCAGCCGGATGACAGCGGATACCCACACGAGCAGCCAATGTGCAAAGAGACTGATGATCCAAGGGCTCTAGCAGCTCTCTCAACACTGACGGCTCGCCAAGCCGATCCACGCCGGACACTGCCATGCTCTTGAGCTGTTGAGGAAACTCCATAAACGCAGCCAGTTGCAAGGCAATCAAATTTTGGTAGTGGGCAGACTTTGCAGCATCGTCGCTAAGAGCCTGGCCAGTGACGCCATCAACTTGAAAATGGACAAGCGCACGGAGTCGAGTCACCAGCTCTCTGAACCGACGCAAAAGCCAGCTCTGGGGTGGCAAAAGAATCTCAGCAGAATTCCATGGCGAATTCTCGCATAACTCAACGACGTGGAAGTCCTCGACGATCAAGTCGACAAAGCGACGCGTTGCCAATTGCGACAGCACATCTGCCAGAAGCTCCAGAAATTTGACACAATACGCAAGTTGCCCGATTTCCGCAGCCGCGTCGCGAGGATAAAGGCAGCAGAGGAAGTCGCGTAAAAGATCTGGTACAAAATCTCGCTGACTTTCCAAATCGGAGTATGATTCAGTATCCTGCTTCGTATCGTCGTTCTCGCGCGGTTTGTATTTCTTATTTACGTGTTTCCAAAACTTGCGCAGCTGCGGCACACGTTTGAACTCCTCATCCATCAACGCAGTTCCTTCAATGTGGTGCCATATGGAGATCGATACCATCGGCATCAACGCATCGCGTATAAATTCGGTCTCTATGCTTCTAAAGCAGACTATCAGAAACTGTGCAATCGCCGATCGTGCTGACATCAGATCCAAACCGCCGACTGCTTGGCCTGTATCCCCTGACACGTCATCTTCCATGCGCACACGCGGCAATAACAATTTGGACATTGTCAGCTTGACGATATCTCCAAACAACCTAGCAAATGTCCCCTCTTCCGTTTCGAGCGCTGCCCACGTCGTAGAATGAAGCCGTTGCTGAAACTTTTCGTTCAGAATTAGCACAATTGCTATTACCAACCATTCAGAGTCCACGTCGCCGCGAGTGTAGCAAGGCCAGAGGTATCGCTCAAAGTACTGCTGTCGCTCAAGCAACTGCATATTGCTCCTAGAGTAACCTGTTCCGACAATGTGGATAAGGGTTACCTTGTGTACTACATCCTCCGACCATTTGGCAGATTTTGTAAGCCAGTGCCGAGTAGCAAGTTCCTGGATACTGGGATCCTTTCCTTTGTCATCTGCTGGTTGTGTAGTAGTCTGTGTCAAGTCAGCCACCAATGTGTTCGCCTCCTCTGCTGTATTAGAGCGTGTTGATTGATGTCGCCTGTTAGTAGTGCTGCCCGCACTTGCACCACGCTTTCCACGAGCAGGTCTGCCGCCACGCGCTTTCCTCTTCGGCGGCATTGGACACTTCGCCGGATACAACAACCCGTCTAGTTCGACCGCAATAGATTCCAAGAATAGTTCCTTATTGCTAAAAAAGATAGCAAAACAAATAAACGTAACGTGCTGTAAACAGCATAGACTTAATAATAAAAATATGCAAAAAGTATTTGAAAAGCAGACAAAAATACCAAAAAGTAGAGGTTGCGGGATGTAGAACACGTGATATAAAACCTTGCAATGGTCTACAAAACGCTGGCCTTGCTGATAATGGCTAGCAGGCGTGTGGCATAAGTGGCAACAACCGGCGACGGCTGAGCAGCAACAAAGGCAATGCGCTCAAGCACATCGTCACCGCAGCGCCACACACGGACGCGGTCAGCCTCTCCGCGCAGTCCCACGCGACGGTCTGCCCACTTCTGCAGCTGCTCAACCAGTCCGACGCCCTGCATCACCAGCCGCAACACCACCTCCTGCTGCTCCGCATGTCCAGTACCGTACGCCGGCATAATTGCATTCAGCTGCTGATGCATTGCGCTTCCGCTCTCATGCTTAACAGCTGGAGTCTCGGCAGATTCAGACGCTGAGGCATCGGCGGTCTTGCCGTCCTCCTCATCGCTGGAAAGCTGCGTGTAGAAAGGCCCGTGGATAAGCGCGTGCCGCCCGATCCACTGCTCCAGCGTCCCCAATCCGACGGCTCCGTCGCCCGGAATCCGATTGCATCCGCACCAGCGGCACGCATCGGCCCCAGGGACGTGGCCGCGGATGTGTTCCAGGGCCTGCTCCTCGTTGATAAATTGCTCGGAGCATGTGCCCCATCTGCATTGATTGGCCTGGCGCGGTTTGCTAGCGGGCTCCTGCTGCTCCTGCTGTTTCTGTTGCGACTCAGTGGTGACCTGCGGAATCGGCACAATATGCTGCGAGCGAGGCTTCAGATGAAGCGCCACGGTCGCCTCGACCATCTGCTGCGGCAGCGAGGACGGTTGCGTGCGCTGTGGCACGCTGATGGTCTGCAGCGTAGCGCTGGGAAACACAGCCGCCACCACGCGCACAATCTCGCTGAGGTTCAGTGCGCGTCCGATACGCGGCACAGTCTGACCGCTCTTTGCAATCTTGTAACGGTTGAACAGGTCGTTCAGCATCACATACGACTGGACATTCCTCAGCGATTGCGATTGCTGCTTCTGCTGCTCGGATGGCAGATTCAGCTCGTAGTTGAGCAGAACCCACGTACATGCTTCGCGCAGCTCCAGCTCCGTTGGCGGCCTGTTTGCCCCTGCATCCTGCTGCTGCTTCTGCGGCGTTCCGTTGGCGGTTCCACTGCGGCTGCCGTTCTGCACCGACGCCATGGCTGTTCTCGTGCCAGCAGCACCCATGTGCATCAGTGGTGCCGGCACTTGCGGCGGTGGGCACGTTGCGGACATCCACTGCTGCAGAACCAACGCCACCAGCGACACCAGCCCTTCCGGCAGCATGCTGGGCTCCGACAGCGAGAGCGACTCCATCAGCACGCTAGGCTGCCGTGGCGTCGGTCGGAACCCAAACACAGGTGTCTGCGAGCCGGACTCCCCGCCTGATGGAGTGCCTGGCGTATCAGTTTCCCCGCCCCTCGTCTTCCGCTGCCACTGCCGCCTAACACTACCGCTACTGTTGCCGGCTGCTGCTGCTGCTGCTGCTTTTATCGCAAACATATCCAGCTCGTCGTCCAGCGCCTGTGCCATCGCCTCCAACCGCACAGTATTTAGCAGAAGCTCAAAGCATGCGCTGGCAATCTCTGGCTCAGGGCTCAGCACCAGCTCTGCCAGCCTGTTATTGACCAGCTCACCCACGTATTCATATTGCTGATGTTGCTGGAGCCCCGCCATGGCCCACCGAGGCACTGGCAAATCCAAAATGCACCGTGCCAGCTGCGGATGCCAGGCAATCGACTGCACCATAATCCGTATTGCTCCCACAACCAGCTTGCGCTCCTGCGAGTAGCACAGCAGCCGAACAAGCTCCGACCACAGACACGCCTCCACCAACGCCAGTGGATCCAGAGTTGAAGATTCGCGCATCCCAAATGCAGGCCACCGCCGCAATGGCTCTGCATCCAGCGGCGGCGCCGGTGTTAATGGCAGCAGCACGTCCATGAGATCCAGAAACTCCGCCTTAACTGCAACAAGCCCTTCCGAGTCCTCGTGGAATAGCTGCAGCCAGTGTGTAGCCTCAATAGCAATGCGTGGGTCTTGAGCCATAGCCGTCGCATTCTCGCCTACCTGCGCAATATTAAACAGTGCCGTAGAGAGAAGTCCCGCCCTACCGCGTGCGCGCTCTGCCACCATTTCCTGCCCCGAATCCGCCAATACCATCCGATGTACGCTTTCTCGTCTAAAGCGCTTAGTCTTCAACGCCGTCAGTTCTTTTCGCGACCTTTCCAACACGCCCAGTATAGCTTCAATCAGAAAAGGCGCGTGCTGAACCAATCCCCATCCTTCTGGTGCCTGTTGTGTAGCTGAAGTCAGTCGTGCACACGCCCAATCAATCTCATTGTCCAAAGCTGACTTGAGCGCCAGGGCAAACCGATTAAATGGCCCTCCAGAAAGATACCCTAGATAATCCTCTGAAATAAACGGTTGCTGTAAACCGTCATTCTCTATCGCTGTCTCGTTGATTGTAATTGTTGTTGAATGTGCGCGTTTTTGTGGTGTTGACTGTTGCTGCTGCTTAGGTTGTTGCGATGGAGCTGCTTGTTGTTGTGGTTGTCTCTTGTAAATCTGCGAATGTCGTGGACTCCCTGAATCATTGATTGATGCCAGCCGTTGTCTGTATACTGCCGCTGGACTATGCTGCATTGTTTCTGACACTGCCTCTTTGATTGCACACGTAAAACCGAATATGAAAGAAGAAAAGGTGTTTTTGCTCCCAAGTGCTTTGGTGGCTTCGCTTGATGTACACTTTCAATACGCGACACTGATCCATGATCACTGATCTGATTAATCAAAGAAGCTGCTCCAATTCAAGTGACCTGCCGTCAGTATTTGGTGCCTCTTGAAGCTTCATGCGAACATGACTTCCTCTTCCCTGTCCTTTCCAACATACTCCCTTAAATCAGGATCCCTACTTCCCCGTCGCCTACCTTGAAGGAAGCTGCTTTGACTTTAGTATGGTTAGCATACCAGCAGAGCCGCACCAGCACGGTGGCACCTTGCGCAGCAATTCAAACGTCAGCCAGACAGCCACCGCAAGCAGTAGCATTCTCTACAGCGACGGCATTAGGATAACGAACGACGTGGACTGCAACATGTACTATATTGGTGGAGTCCAGGTTCATTTTCCGTTCAAACCGTACCCGTCCCAGCTTGGAATGATGAACCATATGATCCGCGCTCTGAACAAAGCGCAGAACACGATGATTGAGAGTCCAACCGGCTCTGGTAAATCACTGGCTCTATTGTGCGCCTCTTTGGGGTGGAAGAGCTCGCATGCAATGAAACAGAAGCAGCTACTGGCCAACACTTCTCAGACTATTCGCAAGTTCTGCAAGCATAACAGATCACTTGTTGCTGCAAAATATGCTGAACTTGGTGATAATGCTGACCCTACTATCACGGTGACTGCGGTTATAAGCGGCAAGCCTGGATTCGATATCGATGTAAAACCTGATAACAGCTCTGAGGATAAATTAACGGCATTGGCTGCGGGTAAACTGGAGGCAGAGTCTGCGAATCAAGATGATTTTACCGAAGAGACCCGTGGCGTTATACAAAAATCAGCTGGCGATGACAAGCCAGCCGATGGCTCTGGCTCCGACTCCCTATATTCTAAGAATCATTCTATTGATTATCCAAGAACAGCAACTGTCGCGGTTCTTCAGGAGCGCGCGCTGATATCTCGCACTGAGACCGTTGATTACATCCTTGATTTGGCAAAGTCCAAGATACCCGACGGCCTGACAGACGAAGACATTGCTGTATTAAACAGTTACAAGGATGCTGGGCCAAATGTCGGCCACAAGCCGCGCATATACTTTGGCACGCGCACACACAAACAGGTAGCGCAGTTGGTTGATGAACTACGTCGCAAGACTCCATACCGTCTAAGGACAGCAGTGCTAGGCAGTAGAGCACAGACTTGCATCCATAATCGCGCAAATAAGGCCACCAAGAATGGCGAGTCTGTGGACGATGCCTGTCGCGCGCTTATCGACGAGGATGGATGTAAACCGTTCCAAAGCTTTCGTCGGCTAGTTGGCAACAGAAAACTTGCTGTTGGTGGTGAGCTAGAGATCTGGGATCTAGAGGACATTGTTCGCTTAGGAAAAGCACAATTTGCTTGTCCTTACTATGCCGGTCGCGAAATGGCGGAAACCGCGGAGCTTGTATTCTGTCCTTACAATTATATCCTTGATCCGGGCGTGCGCGATGCTGCAGGTATCAAGCTTGAGAATAACATTGTTATTCTCGATGAAGCACACAATATTGAGAATGCGGCTAGAGACGCTGGATCTTATGAGGTAACAGATCAACAACTTTCGCTCCTTGCATATGACTGTGGCGGAATGATTGACGAGAGAATATTGGTTGAGGAACACCGTCTTGTAATGGTACTTGCAGATACTCTAAGAAACTGGCTTCAAGGAGAAAGCATTGAATACGAGTACCGCGACTACGAGACTCTGACCTCCGTGTGGCCAAAGTCAAACGTTTCGGTAGATGACCTTCTTCGCTTTCTTGCATTGACACCCGAAGTAATCCACCGGCTCGAAGCAGCACAGAAAGCGATTGATGCACATATCAAAGAGGTCCGCGCACAAAGAGACCACCCAAATTCATCTGCTGCCAATGCCAACAACTACGAGGATGCTGAAATCTTTGGTAACAACAATGGCGCAAGTAATAACCCAGGACAGTCGACGCCTCATATATCTAGTGCCTCGCAGAGGTTAATTGAGGGACTCTTGCGTGTATTGCGGCATGTAGGTTCGTCCAATCGATTTAGCCGTGACTACCGCGTCGCTGCCATCAGATATCCAAATCCAGATCTGCGAGAATCGCAGAAGCGCAAACGACACAGTACAGCGGTAGAACCATTTATTAACATCATGTGCTTCTGGACTATGAATCCCGGCGTGGTGTTTGAGGAAATTGCAAGCAAAGCCTGGTCAATTGTACTCACTAGTGGTACACTTTCGCCTTTGGATAGTTATGCATCGGAGCTACAGGTTGACTTTGCGAGTACTCTGGAGGCTAACCATGTTATTGATTCCGAACGCTTCTTTGCCATGTCCGTCGAGTGTGGGCCATCGGGCACTCCGTTGGAGGCCAAATACCAGACGACAAACTTGCTGCAGTTTCAGGACGATATGGGCATGGCAGTGGCCGAGATTGCCTCGAAATGTCCTGATGGCATGCTGGTGTTTGCTCCGTCATATGCCTTACTTGGAAAGCTTTCAGCACGCTGGGAGGCCACAGGTCATCTGAAGACAATCCAAGAGCACAAGGAGGTGTTCTTTGAACCGCAGGGCGGCTCGAAGGATGACTTTAATAATTTGCTTGACCGCTATCGCAAGAGCTTGCAGCGAACTAATGACGTCGGCAAGCGGGCCCAGCGGGCCCAGCGGGGTGCAGTATTTTTTGCTGTTTATCGGGGTAAGGCGTCCGAAGGCATCGACTTTACCGATTATTACTGCCGTACAGTAGTCAATATCGGCATTCCGTATCCAGCATTCAAGGATGTCAAGGTTGTTCTCAAGCGCGAGTATAATGACTCACGCTCATCTACTGCATCGGCTGCGTCTGCTGGTAGTTTATTGCAATTGTCGCCCAAACAGCAGCCACTGCTTAATGGATCAAAGTGGTATGATATTCAGGCATTCAGGGCAGTTAACCAGGCCTTGGGCAGATGTTTGCGCCATAAAAACGACTGGGGAGCCATCATTATGCTAGAGTCCAGATTCACATACCCATGGAACATTGCTCGCTTGTCAAAATGGGTACGTGGCCATATGCGTATCTACAAATCCTTTAATGATGCTAAGCACGATCTAGATGTTTTCTATGTCGCTCGGACTAAAGAAGATCTGGTCGCTGCTTCTGAAGCAATAGGTGAGGATAATGTTTCAGTTGTTGATTTGACACTAGAATAATTTGAACTATTTTTTTGTTGTTGCCTGTTATTGTGTGCTAATATTTTCTACATGCTGCTTGCAAAAAAATCTGAGGGAAATGTTAAGAAGTGGTCAAGCAAAGTACTAACTGCAAATCTCTGTGTTATTTATCAGTTTTGCATAATGACCGTCCTGTTTGATCAGTGCCTCTGGCGTGTCAAACTCGACAGCCTTACCATGGTCTATTACCAAGATGCGATCACTGTCCACGATAGTGTTCAAGCGATGTGCAATAGTAATCACAGTACAGTCTTCAAACTTGCTGCGTATAATGATCTGTATAAGCTGGTCAGTTTTGGAGTCAGTACTTGTGGTGGCTTCATCCAGAATTAAAATGCGCCGATGCCACAGCACAGCCCGACACAGACACACTAGCTGCCGCTTGCCAACACTAGAGTTGCATACATTAGGTTCAACCCACTTGTCAAGCCCAACTCCAGTGACCTATAGTCCTGACATATCGATGAAATCCGCTCCGCTTGCAATATCCTTCGTAGGGGTACATGTACCAGTAGGGGTGCTTAGTATATCCTCAATCTGGACAGTTTGAAATGCTTTCAGGATTTGCTTGTCAGTATATCTGCGTTCTGGATCCAGATTTTCGCGGATTGTACCCTCGAGCAGCACTGGATCTTGGGGCCCGATGCTTATACATGAACGTGGCTGGTGAAGGCCGATTGTACTAGTATCTGCTCAATCAATAGTAATGGTTCAATTTGCTGGCTCTACTATGTGAAATAGTGCGTAGATATGCAAGCTCTTTCCAGCACCCGTGTACGCACAACAACGCCAATTATCTTACAACTGCAGATGCATACGGCAATGTCTTTCAAAGACATGTTCAACTTGGGTCGATACTGCAAGCTACAATTGTAGATTTCTACTGTTCTTTCCTTTGACCATTGGGGTGGTGGACGGGCAATGTTTATTTCATGCGAAGACTCTTGCCCAACCCCGTTAGTAGAGACAAAGAACTTTGAAAGCACTGGCTGCACCATTCCTATATGTGGTTTCGATAGGTGGGTCGCCAGCCAACTCGAAGATGTTAGCAGATCTAAACTCTGTTCTCTTGATCAAACTCTGCCCCTTCGCAACATATTTACTTGTTTTTACACTTTTTTTTTGCTCTGCTGATTAATATATTACTTTATTATAATTGGCATTCAATACTTTTCAGCACAATCTTCAGTACTATTTTGACTATCCAAATTGCTTTTTGAATTTTTAAACGGAAAGTGAGCTTATAGTTACAGCTGCTTCAATTTTGCATAGGCTAGACAATTATTTCATTATCAGTTGCGTTAAAACTACTGAAAATGTTAATGAGGTATTGTTCCAAAATTATTATGCTCTATTATTAGAATCCTGCAATGGTAGCAATAATAGTGCAAAAGTAATGTGGCCTGCTCCCTATAGAATAGCCCAACTAATCTGTGCAAATATTCCAATGAATAGAATTGCAGCTAAGTTTATCGGCAATGGCATCCGTAATGTTGCTAAGAGTAAAGAAGCTTATACTAGTCTATCTAGAAGAGATCAAATTTGCTCAAAAATTATAAAACCTTACACTTTAATTTTGCTTATTAGGTCAGACAACATATTTAATTATGTTATAATGCTTATTACCAACCAGCAGGCGTCAATTGATATTATTGACTTTATATGCAGCTGCCATCTTGAAAATAAATTTTTTATGTATCAGAGATATAATGCGGCGAGGTAGCCGTGTATGACAAAGGTGGTTGTTTTAAATAATAAAAACTATGAAGGCAAATAGGCCTATAGAAAATTTAAAAATTGTTTTATTTACAAAGAAAGCTTTCATCTTTTAAACATGCTAATTCGCTTCTTTTTATAGAGATCTGCGTATACAATATAAAATATTACATGGCCGCGTTTATCCGTTTATTCTCGGTGAGATATCACAATGGGAGCGTTAATTTATCCTGACGTAATAGCATATTACCGCAGCCCTGCTAATTCTTTTATTCCCAGTAAGTTATTACGAAGGAAGCATTGAATTAACTTGGGGCTAATGTGTGCAGCCTCCGTATGTCGCAACAAATAGCTTTAATAATAAAACTCCTTTAATAAAAGAGTTAAGTAGTGAAAATAGTTTGTAAACGAAGCAGTCTCTAATGTTAACCCCTATTTATGTAATTGACGATGGTCGTGTTGTAATTGGCACGTTGAAAGGCATAGACGCTGAAATTCGAGCAATCTATGAAAAAATGGATGCTAATATTCCACTTTTATCAGTATTACAAGAAGACTTTAAAGCAAAAGGTTTTTAATGTTTACATTGTAATTTAAAAGCAGGATATAATTTTTAAAAAACCATAAAACCCAATTGTAAGTGCTATACTAACTAGTGAAGCAGTATCAAGGCAATCATGTATATGTGCACAAACATATGTATATTGCAGCCTAGCTTAATGCTTGGAAGCAAAGCAATTGCCCTGAGCATATGCCTAGCAATTTTTTGCAGTTTTTTATAGCATTAAGCTAACTGGCAAAAAGTATTAAAGCAGCGCCTAAGCAGTTGTTGCCTAGTTACTCCTTGCCAAGAAATAATTTTTTTGGATGACTCTTTTATTACATTGTAACAAGTTTTAATATTATTAATATTATAAAAATGTTTATTAATAAACATAGTTTGTAACTGCAATTTAACAGGATAAACACCTATAGCTATCTTTGGATAATGTTTAAATATTAATTTATTATTAAAAAGTGATAATAGAAACACTATTGCTAATGTAGACGGCTTTTTGTAATACGTTACTTATATCGCATTATACGGCAAAAGCTTATTATGTATATTTTTAATTGTTTGTTGCATTTTCTAGACTTAGCTTGAAGCTGGGGTGTTTTCTTCGCTTTGACTTTACAAATATATGCTTTATCTACGAATGCATATTATCTGCATATAATTAACAACATGAAATCCAATTGCAAGAATAAAAACACTCAGCCGGTGAAAAGTAAGAGACAGCCGCCAACCTAATATTAAATATATCTTAAAGCAATCCTCTAAAAATATGGGCTATATCTTACACAACTTAATACAAACCATGGCAAAGGGTTTAGAATGAGTATAAGCTAAGCCAATGCACAAACCAATGATATACTTTAGTTCTTGTTAATAACTTAAGAAAACAACTTGCTAATAGATTAAACCTTAAAAACAATGTTGGCAGCTAGCATAAAAGGTTAAAGATAAAAACGCTGACACAAATCAGGCCATAGCTTGAAGAAATAAAATGACATGCTTTTTCAGACATTAATCGCTAGTGTGACATTTTCATCTCAATCAATTGCGCCAATAAAAATCATGCAAAAAGCACACTGCAACTACAAGCGCAACGAGCATGCACTTTGCATAAGACAACCTCAATTATATGAATGAACGCGGGAAAAATTGTGGCAAAAGCTGCTCCTCTATTTTGACAATAGAGAGGGTTTATTCTTTTAATATAAAAAATTGCAGGAAATGAATTCATGTTTAAACAAGATAAGCAAGCCCCTTACCTTCATAAATATTTTGCTGACATGTTTTCTGTTGCACTCCAAACCACGATGAATACCTAAGTCGTAAAAAACCTGATAATACGTCAAGCACAAGTGAGCGCTCTTGATTTCCCAATACTGGGTCTGGCACTAGATTTCCATTGTTCTTAATGGTCAGGAGGTACGCTCATCGTGAAATCGTAAAGAAGCACTTTTACTTTCTATTAAGATAGGTGTTTTATTTGTTACTTTGGCAATGCCATGTGAGCCATGCAACCCGAGCAGAAACATATGGGCATTGTTGATAATGGCTTGCCTAAGAATCCGTTGGCGTTTATATAACTGAAAACTTTATTCTCAATAAAACAGTATACTTTGCAACAAGAACTCGGGAATAACCTTATCCAGCGGTTGTCACAAATATCACCTATGCATAGTAGTATGCTATCCAATTTCTCATCTTTCAACGGAGCTTGACATGCAGCAAAAACATAAGTATCCTACAATTTTCTTGGCCATGCTGAATACCTCCGTAAGCATTGTGCGCAGTGAAAACATGACAAAAGTGAAAAGTAACAAGCAAACAATGGTGTGTTGTATGCAGGTCCCTCTTCAAACTTCTTATTGCGTTCATTAAACGCTTATTCTCTGTGCCATATGCAAATCAAACAAACCCAAAAACAGAGGCGAGTGAGAAACATGAAACAGAGACGCAAGTTTAATGACCTTTTTATTTTCATATGACAGATTATTCAAGAAGGATATACCGCTTTCCATAGGCGGAATAAGGTCAACCTGCATAAAGGTTCCAGCAAAAAAAAAGTAAGAAATCTTTCGGCTATTGTTAGCAATTACAACCAAGCCATGCTTCAAGTAGCCGCCAAAACCACAAACACATCTAACCAAAGGTAGCTAGAAGCGTATTGAAATTGAAGCATTTTGAGTATAAAAAGGGTTAAATCCAGCCCCTTACTAACAGTGGTTTTCTTATCAGCAACAACAACAACAACAGTCACAAACCTTTTCAAAAGCGCTAAACCTGCCAAACCATACAGCCATCCTAAACTTTACAGGAACCAACTAATCATCAAAGCCATGCAGTTCATCGTTTCATCCAGGCCTCAGCGTGACATCGACACCCGCGATAGGACTGGCGGTATTTCCCCTGACGAGGCTCGTGAATACACTGTCATCTCTTAAATGCCTCCGTGTGAGCAAAGAATACAAGCCATTCCAGACAATCAATTAACTATATTCTTATCATGTAACACAATGCTTTTCTCTGGCATCAATAAAGCAAAATCTTTGTGATTAAACCCCTAAAATAAAGTGTCGCTGGATTAGATAGCCATAGGCTAGAATTAATTTAACTAACTGTAAACTTGCTGATGTTGATTTCTAAAAAATTAGATAAAACCAATAATTGCATAAATATGCATCTAAACCTTATCAGCAAGAATTGCAGAAATATCCCAGTTATTTCTAAATCATGGCCTGTGGATACTCAAGAACAAGCAAATAACTACCTTCAAAATGCATGTGAAGTAATAAAGAACAAACTGAGTTGTTTACAACATTAATAACATATGTAATTATAATAGAGTACCACAAAATCATTCATGGTTTGAGAAGTAACTGAAAATGCATATATTATAATTTTAATTATAAAGTTGTAGGCAACGGAGCACCTGATAAAGGTGATCTACTAAACATATTCCATGTATAAGCTTTTTTCTTTTTCTTTATAAAAAAGGAGGCAACATGAGTAGATTAAAAGCCGTACTCTTTAGCTTCTTCAGGTGTAACACCGTCGCGTGGCTCGTTTGTTGGATAGTCTCGTTCGTTTGGACAAGGCATTTTTTGTATAGCGATAGTAAATTATAATAGTGCTTGCAATGTTTTTGGTCTATGGATATGCGAGAGTAAGAAAGCAAAGCAAAGCAAAGCACTAGAAAAGTGACTAGAAAATCTGTATAAATTGTTCTCTTAAACTCTAGAGATTGATAACTGTCGGCGGCGTCTCAACACCCATTTATACATCTAGCCAGCATTGATTGTATACAGCTTCATGATGTTGGTCTATCCTTCGAAATGGAGCCACAATGGACACGATTGCTTGTTGCCAGAGCAAGATCTACACAGGGATTCGCTTATATTGGGGCAAAAAAAGTGTCTTTTGACACTACTACTTTGACAAAGATTTCATTCTGCTGCCATTGCATCTAGAACGAGCTTTCCTGCGCTATGCACAATAGAGTAATACGCGTGACTAGCATTATCCACCTGTAGTTAAGAAGCATAATCCTGTTTCACACCCCTTATCCGAAAGTACCCAATACTTCATGATGTATTATTCCGTCCCACCCACACAGACATAAGAAATTGGGATGCATATGGAGAGCTGAAAAAGGTGCCGAGATATGACAAATAGCAAAGTCAGAAAGCCTGGTGTGAGAGAAGTTTTATGACAAATAAGACGCATATTCTGGATGCGTAATTTTCAAGATGTGTCAATAAAGGAGTATGCACATATAATAAGCATACGCAATGTATTGTAGTACTTTGAAGAAAGAAAAAAGTCAGAGCAACAACTGGGTAAACAGTCGCATACTGCACAAAACGTTTTACTTTCCGGATACAGATATTGAAGAAAACACAGCGCACCATTGCTCTTCTTCAAACTTATTACAGGAACAAGGCAGAAAAAGACATTGCCACATATCCCCACTGACAAAGAAAAAAATGGTTCGAGCAAGAGGAAAAAGAGACAGAATGAGAAGCAATAAGAAATCTATTTTCGGATAAGGAAATAGGAATGCTTCATGAAGCACACAAAAAAAATATTTGTAACTCCACACACACTTCAAATTGGTAAATTAATAAGGATGCAACTTCTAAATCCCATTCCGCCTCACTCCCTTCCCTCACTCCCTTTTTGCGACATTGCAGCCATGCTTACCAAGAACTTCACTTCTTATTCACTCTGCAGAGACATGCATGCATGCGCAGAAAAGAGTGGGTATGCGGGTGTACCCTTTTCTGCAACTACCTTCTCTGCAACAGAAGAACCGAGCTAGATTTTGTGCCGCCGACTGTGTTTTGCAATTTTTCTTGCTTCCCCGCTCCCATTTCTTAGAACCAATCGAGAAACTTGGCAAGCATCTTCATCTGCTGCTGGTAACTCCAATATATAAACCACAAGCCTCCACAGACAACATTATGCATAGTAGTAAACGTCTGTGTAATCCAGAATAAAACACTCAAATTAAGAAATAACTCAACAACTGGTTAGATTAGTAGTTGTGCACGGCTACTAAAGTAACCTTTACAAATTATATTTACATAAACTTTGCTATTTCAGCTAATGCAACTATTGGAATACAATTTTGCGCCAGTTACAATTTCTACTCAACATATTGCTAATAGAAAATAGATATAAGAGGAACATCGCTAAAACACTGCTTTTTTTCTTAAGGCAAAGTTTTTTATTTATTTATTTTTAAATTATTTTTTTAAATTTTCTGGTCCGGCAACTTCCACGACATATTCGCTCCGACGGTATAAATGGCATCAAGTACCGATTCAATAGCATCATCAGGCTTTCCATCGACGCACTTGCAATAGCTCTCATAGACTTTCAATGTAGCCTGGGCATCCTCTACGCTAGAATGCTCGCGAGTCTGTATAGACTTTCGGTAGAAATACCAATACAGAAAGCGTAACGATATCGGCCGAATATGGCTAGGTGACTGGAACAGCAGCATAGTATCTCGCTGCAATGCAATTGGTACAGAAATATTGCACACACGAAAGTCATGCTTTAGTCCATGGCCAATGAACACGCAATGGGAATCTACTAAAAGCCGTAACTTCTTGTAAACCTCCTTCATAGTAGATAGTTTGTATGGCGAAATTCCCACAGCTAAATCTCCAGCGTGGATGCCCGAATATAGTGTAGCCAAATCAGCAATTGGTCGCGATATGGCTACATAGTCATCAATAAATGGAACACCGTGAAGGTCACCCCCGTTGGCGCGCACTGCACTGAGCCGTGCTAGCGCATGCATTGGCGGGCGATGGAGACTACGAGTACCATCAGAAAAAACCTCCATCTTGGCCTCCTCTAGCACAACAAATTCGGCATCCAATGCACATTTGAACTCACCGCGCTCAAGCAGCCCAGCCTCAACCTTTGAAAGCGGGACTGCCCTGTTGCGCATCCGCGAATTGTTATTATTATTATTCTGCAATGATGACGGGCTACCCAAGCGCCCAGGGTTGCTACGCTGGAGGTAGGACGGTTGCTGGCGCAGCTGCTGTTGGTATTGTAGCTGCTGGACGTCAAGAACGGATTTGGGAGTCGTGAGAATTTTGGTGCTAATCCTGTATGGATGATGGCGGCAAACTGCGTCAACAACCTCGTCCAGCTGCTGGCGCTGAGCATTGGCGTAGATGGCTATCGACGGCACACGCCACCAGTCGTACAGTCCAACAACAGAATCTTCGGTGACTGGCTGAACAAGAAAATCATTGAAAAGCAGCCAGGCGGTCGGGTCCTCAGGGTCGCGCACATGCACGATTAGGTGCTCCGGCCCGCGGCGCACATCACGAATGCTCGAGACAAGCGCAACAAGCTGAAATTGTTCTTTCGCGCCGCCCAGCACACTTGATGGGCAAAGCGCACCATCACCTTCAGCCACAGCATCCGCGGCGCTAGCATCCGAGTGGTCTGCTGCCCGCACTTGCACAGGATGATCCGATGTTTCGTCATCGGCGCCCACACTCAATTCAAATGAAGTGGGCAGCGTCATCTGCCACGAACAGCCATCCTCATTCAATCCTGAGCCGGCTTGCGTGCCCAATGCACCGCCAGAAACAGCAGCAGATGTGGTCTCTGCAGTAGTAGCAGTAGCAGAATTAGATAATAAGCCTGCAGCGACCGATCCGCCACCGCCAGACAAAGATTGACTCGATGCAAGCGCTGGAAAGTTTAGTGCCAGATATCCGACAGGAGCACGCGTTATGCGCTTTTCAGTTTGCAGTAATTGGAACTTCTTGCAACACGCACACCAGGCACGTGTAGTCTCAAGGCGAGCCAGCGATCGCTCAATAAGCCCGAGCATATCGGCTTTTCTGCTGTTGCGCTGAGATTCGGCGCGCTTGACCGAGACCAGCCCGCCTGCCAGAACTGACGCTAGCCCCGCTGTGCCTTGTGGCGGCTCCAAGTCGACCGAAAACACATGCGATTCGCGGTCGTTTGCTGTTTTACATACTGGGCATGTAGTACGTGTCTGCTGTGGAAAGCCAAACACGTGCTCTACAACGCGCTGCTTCGGAGCATCGCCAGTATCGGGCTTCAAATAATAAAGTGGGAGTTCCGAAGTGGGCCATTGGCACTCGTTGTTTGTCTGCTCCAGGAAGAACCGCATCAGACGCTGTGCCAATAGTGCATATGATAGGCCACCACTCCCTGCCCCCACTGTCGCCGTTGCCGCTGTGGCTCCAGCTGCAGTGCTCCCATTCAGCTCCTCGAGAAGCGCCAGAGCCGCAGCCTCGGGTCGCTCAGATAATACACGTAGAAGTAGTGTTGCATGACAACTGGCCCCATTTGCAGAAGCAAGCATTCTGAATAAGAGTCCCAGCTGGCAGCTCAGACAATTGGGTTCTGGACAGTTGCTCGCACAGTGAGATAGCATCAGAGCGCGGAACTCAGCGCTGAAAAAAAGAAGCTGCAGAAGTGCGTTGGCGTAGGCGTTGCTGATATTTCCTTCGAGCCCGCTCCACCGCGTCGAATTGTACAGCGAAAAGTCAAAGTCCTCCACTCCGAACCGCGAATACGCAATGCGCATTTGCTGCATGTGCTTGGGTACCTTTCCACTTGGCGCAGTCCCTGTCACCACAGTCGCCGGCTTCATCGCTGGACTGCCCGCCACAGAACGAGACGACGCAGCATGAGCACCGGCATCGCGCGTAGACGACGGCGCACTCCCGTACCCCGACACGCTGCCGCCATCGCCAGTAACAGAAGAGTATACTGGCGATGGATTTGCGCTCTGGCCCCACCGCCGCTGCTGCGAGAGAAACTTGGATCGGCCGTGGGTCAGCTCTCCGTCGTCATCCATGCCTGTCGCACCGCCCTTCCAGCGCTGCCGCCACCCACGTCCATAGTGCTGCTGGTTGCGTCGGCCTGTACGCGGATTGGGCGCGTACCCAACTGCGTCCATCATTTTTAGGCTCCCGAGGATCCCAGGGTCTACAAAACTCACAGGTCGTCCCACATCCCACCTCTCAGTGCCCATACGCGACAACAAGGGCTCGCGGATTGCGGGCATCTCTACACAAGACAGTGAAATCGACTCGTCGTCTATCGACACATCCTGTCCACACGGCGGCCACTCGCTAGAATGCATACTATCGCTACGCTCAAGTATATCCGCCACTCTGCCATCACGACTAAGCAGTGGTTCTTCCGACGACGACCACACATGTAGAATCCCTGCAGTGTCTGCTACCAGTGCCACCTGTCCCGAGGGCGTAATACAGAATGCTGACATAAATGAGTACTCGTCTAAAGCCGGCTCGATGTAAGAGGGACCCACCTCCTGGCCTCCCGACGCAAGTGTGCGAGTCTCTGCATATCCAGAGTCGTGGCATATCCACAGCTCACCGTCGCATACCTGGAGCCGTGATGGTGCAACAGAAACTTCCTCATCCTCTTCAGCACCCAACTCGATGGGAGCCAGCGGCTGCGAGAGATTGCGCACATCGTATACTTTGATCGTTGTATCGGCCACTGGCTGGTACGAGGCATCTTGGCCTGATTGTGCACCGCAGGCAAATATACTCCAGCCGTGCATCGCCAGATCCACCACGGGGCCGCCAAAGACTGTAGCAGCCTGTACCAGATTGAACGCAGCCCGCGGATCTCTTACTGCCAGCATCCCGTCAGCAGTGCCCAGCACCAGCCGCTCTCTTCCAAGCAACGCAACACTCGAAGATATTTCTACCGACGCACGCTTAACCAGGCGACCAGTAGCCAGATCCAGAAGCGAGCCAGCTCCTGCCGATGTGCATACGAACGCCTCTGTCTTTGAGTCTTGACTGATTGCAGCAGCCGTAAAGGCGTCGTTGGGCGATGTAGTCCGCGCGAACACCTTGCGTCCACCGTTTGTTATCACCTGCACTGCGTCGTCGGATTGCACAAACACCTCTGCTTGCATTGGGCATATGTGTCGAATTGACGTCTGAGCGCACAGAATGCTCGTTTGTCTGTCCAGTGGCGCCTCTGGGTCATTCAGTGTGAAAGTCGTCAGTCTACCACTGCTGTCGCCTGTGTATATCAGCTCACTGCTTGTACTTGCTGCTACCGCAAATATCGGCCAAGCTGCGCTCTCATCGTCTACAGCATCCCAATTCTGTGTGTACTCTATCCATCCATAGTCGTCCATTTGTGTCTGTTATTTTTAAGCTATACACAAGTAATGTGAGAAAAAAGCACTCAATAATAAGAAACGAAAGAAAAACGAGAAAAGAATAGACAAAAAAGGCAAAGGACAATGGCTTGTCGATTGGAATGAGCTATGCAAAAAAAACTAAACACCTCACCAACACCTAACGCGAATTGTGGAAGACAAGAGGACGTCTAATCCATTCAACTGACAGCAAAAAGTAGTGCTGAAGAAGGTAGGACTTTCTGTATTGTAAGGTAAGCCAAGTTAGAGCTTCTCGGCAGCCTCAATAAGCTTATTATAGTCAAACTGTTCAGGGTTCTGGTTGAATTGTTCAAGCAGGCTGCGTTTTGTTGGGCCACCAGTGACATAAAACTGCTGCATCTGCAGGGCCAAGTACTGGGCATTCTGAGTATCAATAAGTCTAGCTTCAGAGTCTATCTCACCACGCATTAGAACCAAGCCCTTGGAATCAATAAAGTCGGTATAATGTGTCAGAGTCAGGAAGGGGCGGGCATGCATGGTATTGGTTTTGTACTCAAGCAGTGAAGTAAAGTGTACCTGGTGGTAATCGAACTGCAAGAAGAAGAACTCTATGCCTTCACTGCGTGGTAATGGTAGTACAAACAGAGGGTTCTTCTGCGCAACTGACAAAAGCTCGCGGTATGTTGAGGATGGAATTGCAGCAGATATCATATCCTTCGTTGCATGATAACGTGTCCAGATCTCACCTATATCCTCTACACTCTTATCGGAGAGCAGATCTATTCGCATTATCTGATCCAACGATTTTGCACTCGATGGTAGATTATTCGCGCTCTGGTGCGAGCTACGATCTAACCTCCGTTTACCAGTGTCAGCATTCGTCGACAGTGGAACCTTTGTCGAAGCCTGTCTTGTCGCAGTACTTGCAGCACTCTGGTCTTCTATTGATCTGTGTGTATGCTGCTGATGTTGGCTGCAAGATTTCCCCTCCCTAATCTTTTGTCGCAATTCTCCGACAGTCTCCACACCCTCTTCGCGAGCACGTCGCAATAGCTTTTCGCGGTATTTCTCCTCATAATCAGGAGTATGCGACATTTGTTTCCGACTCCCACCAAGAGAAATTAGTGGCAAAAGCCTACCCATCGTTAGTGGAGAGGCATGGCTAGCTAACCGAATACCGCTATTGTTGCTGGTTGCGCTTGCTACGCAAAGCAAGCCTTTTGGCGAACGAGCGAGCGTTCTGCCGATTCCAAAAAGCGTCATTTCGTATCTTAGATAAAAAAAATGCTGATTGAGACCACCAAAAGGAAAATCACCCTGGGATGGAAAAAAGGGTGAGGCCAACAAGTTTAAAAAATTTTCTTTTCAATATTTTTTTGCTCTGAAACTCTGTAAAAAATTATATTGTTTCTATTTGCCTCGTCTTCCTCATTTTTAGTGACTATTTGGTGAATGGCGGCAGGGGCAGCACTGGCTTCACAGCCAGATAACGATGTTAGCAGCTGTAGGGTGGAGGACTTTATTAGTTTGGACTTCTTGTCTTCAGAAGGAGAAGAAGAGGAGGGAGAGGAGGTAGAAGAAGACAACAGCAATTCCAATCAACTTGTTGGGAAGAAACGCAGGCAACGTGACAGCGACGACGAAGAGAATAACGAGGACGGCACAGATGGAAGCAAACGCCAGTCCAAAGCTGCCAGCTACCAGAAATGCTACAACGGGGACCCTGTGCCACCCTGGCTTGTGGGTGCACGGCGGTTGGGCCAGGGGGAGCGCCCAGACATCAGCGACATGCTCAATGAGGAGGTTGAGAGGTTTACCACATACATCTCACCCACACCCGAGGAACATCAGATGCGTCAGTGGGTGATAGAACGTATGCAGCGAGTTCTGGACAATATGCATTTGCCAGGAATCACGCCTGCGGCCAAATGCTTTGGGAGCTTTGAGACGCAGATGTATTTACCAACCAGCGATATTGACATGACTGTCATGCTTTATGAAAAGAGATCAATGAGAGTATCCGATGATTACTCATACAAGGAATCAGTTCAGCGTTTCCTCTACTCATTGGCTGGTCATTTGAGAAAGAGTGGTTTCTGTACTAATTGTCAGGTTATTGCTCGTGCCCGTGTGCCTATTATAAAGACAAATGAGCGAATAACAGGCATAGCTGTCGATATATCCGTCAATGCGGATAGTGGTATGAAGAGTGCGGCTGTGCAACGTTCGCTCTCCGAAAACACATACCCAGGTGCGCTGCGCCCGATAGTCTTGGCAATCAAACAGTTTTTATATCAACGGTCGATGAACGAAGTCTATACTGGCGGCATGGGCTCCTATGCAATAACACTTCTAGTAGTTAGTCTCCTCCAGATGCATCCGCGTATTCGAGCTGGCGGGTTAGAAGTGTCAAAGAACCTGGGCGTGATTCTAGTAGAGTTTTTCGAGTTATACGGAAAGCGATTCAATTACGACAACACCTGCGTTGGGGTATTAGAACAGGGCCAGTACTTGTGCAAGCGGAGAAAAGGGTTCTATAATCCCACTCAGCCATACTTGCTATCAATCGAAGATCCTTGTGATCCGTCCAATGATGTAACAAAGGGTACTCATGGCATAAACCGTATCAAGCAGACCTTTGGTGGTGCATACGATCTCCTCAACAATGCCATATTCGCCTATCACCAGACTCGTAAATTTGGTAAGCCTATTAATGACACTCTCAGGGACATTGCCGGCATCAGAGCGCCTGGCACAAATGGTGCCAATGGTAGTGCGCCAAACAAAAAGCGCGTGCGCGCAGATGATGGTCGCTCGAGGATACCTGACCCCGATGATGCTCTGGCTTTTAATAGCGACCCGTGGATTCCTGTGTCCTTCCTATCCAGCATTCTCCATATTGATTCGCGCGCGATAACTAAGCGCGCATGTCTTGTGAAGACTTTCAACGAAGGGATCATGCAGAAAGAACTGGGGGTTCAGTACATGCCACAGCTAGTCAATTTGCTACCACAAACTGTTGGCGCCCCAAATGGACATCAGAAGACATCTAATACAGATGATGTTGGCAATGTTGGGGGTTCAGGCACAAAATCTAGCTCAACAGCACCTAATGGTACAGCGCAAGAGCAGATTACGCGGATGGTGTTTGATTTTGCAGATAATGGCGCCAGAAACCACAAACAAGGAACACATTTTTCAAAAGGCACCAGCCATCCTATTGTTATCGAGAGTGATGGGGAGCTACCATCAGACAATAACGTAGAGGTTGTTTACTCGGATGACTCTTATGTCAGCTTGGAAGATGATTAGTGTATATACTTGGGCCACAAAAATCTATTTGGGACGTTATGTATATCCTTCTTTAGATACTTGGCCTCTCTTTTTTTGTTTTGATGCCACAAATTTGACTATTTTTTTGTTGTTGATTCTATACCGCCACAATATACTAACCCATATGGATTTATTTCGATAAAAATGCTCTCGTATATTGCAATAGTGCACTCTTTGAATTTTTGGCAATATATTCTGAAGACATGTTTTGTGCCAAAAATGGCTATAACAAACTCAAAAATTTTGGATTTGAAAGAAATATGACAATGGCTGGGTGAAACAAGAAAGTTCTTTGGTAAAACATTGACAATTTGTAATGTCAGATCCGGAAAAGGGGAGGCGTGCTCTTGTTTGTGCGTCAGTGAAATCTGCTGTGAAATAAAGCAAGTTCATACCACTCTCGCTGTTGATGAGTGGCATATACCCCAAAAACATACGGCTTATTTCGCCATTTATGGACAGTGCCACTTTGTAAACCAGCATATGGTAAAAATATATAAATATGACCATATTTATTTGTTGAATGTGGCTGAGCAGAATCCTTATGCTTTTATCTCCCGAATATGGCGGTTTATGTCCGTTTGGTGGCTGAACTGCCCATGTTGCACGGGCCCAGCGATCTTCTGTTTCCCAGCAACCCGGTGCCATTTTGTGTACCTAACTGCCCTGTGACAGCATTTCACGCCACATTAGCTAGCATATTTTATTTTGCAAATGGTCACAGAAATGGAACGCAAGATGGCGTCAATATAATGGACATTTTTTGCTACCTTCTGTGTCTCACAGTCGTGTTACACAAGTGACAATGACTCACACATTTCTTATCTTATTTACTTTTCTTCCAAAAAATGCCATGAGTGTGGCGCTGAATACAAAAAAGGGCTTGAAATATAGAACATCTAATCGGTCCAGCCTCTCCAAAAAACACACACACAATTATTGTGCGCAATATGTCAGAAACAGGCTCTGAACGAGACTTCCATATTCGGCAAATAAGAGAAATATTTGGAAGGAAGAAGGGGGGACATCAGGGACAAACACACAGAGAGAGAGAGAGTCCAGAGTCTTGTCGAAAGAAAAAAGCATCTGGTTATTGTCGCAATTTCTTGTGCAAGTAACGAACAATGTGTCTGGACTGCGCAATTCTCCCTATCTCTCTTACGACCAAAAAAATACATACACGAGGTTACCCTTCTGTAAAATATTTTTTTTTGTAACCTGCTCGATTACTATAAAAACCTCAAGTCGTTCGCGTTTCCCCTTCAGTATCTTTAGAAAAATCATTCCTTAACATCGCTTGTTCACAAAAGGTTCATTCCAAACTCTCGTCCTCAAAAGAAGGCAAATAATTTTTTTTTTTGCTAACCATTCTTTGCATTTCCTATATTTCATTCGGACGTCCATCAACAAAAAATAAACTTAATAATGAGTCCTTTTGTTTGCCAAGGCGAGGATAGAGACATTGATACCCGCGAGAAGACAGGTGGAATGACTCCTGAAGAGGCTCGCGAGTACATGGCTCATTCCTAATATTCTGCAATTACCATTCTTCATTGGAAGTAAATGTCGATCATTACTTTCTTGCATCTTGGCCATATACGCAATATATTCGTTATATGCCAAATCAAAAATTGTTAGCTCTTTTTCTTTCAAATCGATTGAGACCTCGACACTATATTTTTTTGCAATCAATAAAATTTATTTTTGTAGCCATTCTTCAAGCGAAACAATATTATGTAAAAAAAATCTAGACAGTTGCATTGTTGCAGCACACAGTTGAGAATATAACTAATTCAATATACCTCTGTTTGTCTTTACTGAACACTACAATAGATACAAGGTAATGCAATGAGATCTAAGCGACCTTCTCTTCTATCGTCTGCGTCTCTGGGTGGTACATTACCTGTTCGATTTCGTCCAAAACATTATCTGCCCAGCCTGGAAGCGGAGTCTTGAAAGACCACCCTGGTCCGCTGTACCGCCACGCATGGAGCCATATGCACAGCTGGTCAGGAGTTGGATCAGGCATATTAGGATTTGCACACAGTTCGCACATTCTTGGACCATCACTGTTGGCACAAACTTGTCGAATGACGTCTTGTTTAGTTTGCCAATCTTCCATCCGCCTTATAATCCCATCCCAAACACCACTGTTGCATTCTTCGTCGCACTTTCCAGCCATTTTAGTAGGTCGCAAAGTTGGATCAAACAATAGCTTTTCCAAAGTACGGCTGATTACCAAATTATCTTCTTTGGATTGCTCGGGGATAGTTGGAAGCGTCCCATCTTTGCCCAATTTGTCTCCCCATACTTCTTTATTATTGTATAGCGGATCGTTGGCAATAGGAAACCCAAGGAATTGCAGATGCACGCGGATCTGATGTGTGCGCCCTGTCTTTGGTCGACAATACACTATGCTGTATTTGCCATCTACACGCAGCCTCTCAAATTCTGTCAGTGATGGTTTCCCTTGCTTTGGATCAACACAATTCAGCGCAAGCTTGTGTGCTACTACACGAATAGGCTGGTTACAAATTATTTTGCCTTTGGGAAACTCTCCAATTACTTTGCATACATATTCCTTCTGTATCGTGTGCTCGTCCATATTGGCCTTTAGTTGGCGGGCTATATCGGCGTTCAAACCGATCAGCATAATGCCTGATGTCAACCTGTCCAGTCGATTTACCGGAAATAACGGCTTGTATCCATGCTTTATTTCCAATATACGTAACACAGTATTGTAGCTATACCTTCCGCTTGGATGTACTGGAATACTTCCAGGCTTGTCTATCACAAGTAGGCCGTCTTCTGTTTCTCTGACTATTCCCAATGATTGCGTGGTAACTGGAGGCTCGTGCCTATGAATATAATGTGTAACCAGATCACCATTCCGTACAACATTATTTTTGTTGACCTTTTTTCCATTAATCTCAATAAGCCCTGATTCTATCGCCCTCTCATAATATTCGGTGTTGCGGTCACGAAACTCTTTGGTAAATACATCAAATATGGTTCTTCCAATCCAACGTCCCTTGGCGTGAGTAGCAAACTGGTGATAGTATGGCCGGACCCGCTGTAGTCCATCTTCTGTGTAGAATATCTCGTTGTTCAGTTCAACTTGGTCATCCTGTATTTTAACGACCTTCACTTTGTGCTGGTTGTCTATATTTTTTTCAGCATGCTCATCTTGAAGCTTATGCTTTTTATCTAACGTCATTACTTTAACTACAAACAGAAGCTGCGGAATAGAGGAAAAAAGTTGCAAAATGATATTTGTACAATCATTTCATGGCTTTAATCAATATGAAAAATAAACTAAACCTTGTATAGAAAAAATTTATGGGCAAGATTTGTGCTCTTCTTGCGGTGCTTGGTGGTTTCTTTGACTGATCAGCAAGAGTGAGGGCAGCAAACGGCTAATGGAATGCGCCAATAACTTGTTTAACCTATCAGATCAATTGTTGCAAGCGGACGGACGGTCGTTTTTATGCTTGATTTTAACGATGTACTTATATACATTAGAATTATCAAGTTCATTAACCATTTACTGAAACTATTGTTACAGGGTTATACATATTAAAATGATTGCAATAAGTAACAGACAAATAAAGAGTATCCCAAAGCAATGTCCAACTGAAGGTAGTAAAAGTTCTTAAAAAAATACAAAGAATTACTCCGTTTCAAGTAATTAATTGCATTCACGAGCTAAAAGTCGACGCAAGTTCTATTCACACCAAAACATGGCAAAAGCTTTATGAAGGCAATGAAAAGAGAAAGGAGAGCCATTTTGTTTTGTTCACTCTATGGTAAAAAAATACAGAAATCTAATTATTAGTTTGCGTGTAAAGCGCCGAGGTTGGTGCGCGGGGAGCAAGAATATTTGGAGAGAAAGATTCATCAAATGACAGCATGTGTCCCATGCGTTTTGCTTTAGTTTGAAGGTATCTGTCTGCTTCTGACATGACATCGCGTTTGAGACCTAAATGGCGGAAATACGAAAGCTGTGCAGAATCTGCATCGCTGCTCCACCAGCGTGGATACATGGGCACATGGCAGACTACATCGAGTTTCGAGCCGTGTCCTCCGCGTAACTGGCGAATCTTATCTGTATTGTTTGTCAGTAGACGCATTTTTGTAATACCAAGGTCTTCCAAGATAGCACGGGCCGAGCCATATGTACGCGCATCCGCTGGATGGTTAAGCAACAGGTTGGCATCAACAGTATCGTGGCCCATGTCCTGTAGATTGTAAGCCTTGAGTTTCTCTAACAGACCAATACCACGGCCTTCCTGGCGCAGATACACAATGACGCCACGGCCCTCCTGTTGAATGAGTCGCATGGCCTCGGCAAGTTGATAACCGCAGTCACAGCGCACGCTAGATACGGTCTCACCAGTAAAACACTCAGAGTGAATACGCACCAGAGGCGCATCAACAACCGACAGACGCGATGCCGCAAATACTTCTGCAGGATCAAGTTCAAAGCTGCGCGCGTACTCCTCCACCTGCTCTCCATCACTAACGTCAGTAGCTTGCATGCATCGATTGGTAATATCATCGTTAACCAATCTCCGTAGGGCGCCCGTACTGGCACCACGGATTCTACGATCCATATCGGTTTCCCCATCGCGAGGCTCTTCCAGAGAAGCACTGCGGATATCGTCTCCAAAGACAATTGCCAAGTGCTCTTTCTTATCCTCATTTGTGTGATAGGCATGCAAGTAAAAGTGACCACCAGGGTAAGGGATTCTTGCTCTGACTTGACAGCTAGCCGTAACCTTCTCAGTTTCTTTAGCATATTTTGCATTCAAATCGCTAGCTGCAGCTGCTGCGAGTTGTGTTTTCTGCAGTTTGTTAGCATCAGCCAAGGAAGCACTCGAGGCACGCGAACTACAGCAAGTAGTAGTCTCTGTGATCAGATCGTCCGGCGTAGCCAAGGACAAGTCTTGCGAGTCCCTAGTTGAATTTACAGGCAGCCTTGGCGAGGGCAATTTGGTTTCGGAATCTGTTGTTTCTTCCTTAGTCTTCTGTTTCTCAAGAATATGTAGCGCTACATCCAGGCTAGCGTTAAAATGAACTTCGGAAGCACGACCAGGAGCTTTCTCCACAGGAGTAGATGGCACTGCGGTAGCGCTATCGATATCAGGAATAGGAAACGGCATAATTCTTTTATGGATCGATCGCGCAGACACAAAAGAGATACACAATAGCAAGAAAGAGAAATTAAAGGGCTCGCCAAGGTTCAGCTAAAGAGAAAAACAAGGGCTTCATCTGACAAATAAAATGGAGTTTTTCTGTTTCAATGAAAAAATGTATGCTGACAAACGTGAGAACCAATAGAAAATCCGCAAATTCATAATCAAGCGTTTCACACGCATGGAGTTTGTCAGCAGGTGTCTCGGAAAAAGAGTCCAGAATTCACAAGCTTTACCACAGCTGCTACGGTTTTGTCTCTCCACGCAAGCCAGACCCCCACTGATGATGGGCCAAGCTTCACATATGATATCCTCTGGGATATCCGGCGACGCAGTCTGTACTTGAATTTCTTTTCTTGGATAAACGCCCTGCTTTTTGCTAACGCTATTATACAGTATTGCGGAACCGGAGACGAGGGCCCACGTCACACCGGTGATCCAGGGGGACGGGCGGCCGGAGATCCCCACCGATCGGCGGGTCTCTGACGTACACCAAGACGTCCCCGGTGAACCCGTCCCTTGCGAACAAAGGGACGGGTCAATCACAACATCCCGGATGTCAACAAACACCGAGACGTCAAGAGAACCTCTGAACGTTGATAACATGGACAACGTACAACCATTAGCTCATCTTTCTTCACTATTTAAAGGGCGCCCGTCCAGCAACAGGAATGGGCGTCCTTAGGATTAAATACATTGTTTCGTTTTCATATTGTTTTCTTTCATTGTCTTCTGGCAGCACACCTTTGCTGTTCCTGGGGAATTAACCGAATTCCCCCATTTTTGTAACAACAGTTTTTACGAAAACTATTTAGGCATCAAAAAAAATTTATATTTGCGTTGGTCAAGGCGATTGTTGGCAGCGAGTCATATTGTGTTTTGCGTCGTAAAAGACAAAGCTTGTGTGTGGTTGGCGTTAGCAGACAAGAAGAAAAGACCAAGAAACAGATCAACAACATAGTAGTAGTAGTTTTAAATAGAAAGATAGAGTGGATAATTTTTAGCAATGTCATAGCTATATAAAACAACACATGCAGCTTACCTTGAAGACATCCGTATTCCCGTAAAGGAGGGTGTATTTATGTGTGAAATTGCTAAAGACTACAAGGCTTGTCTAGTTACTCTGAATGCTGGCATGTTAACATCCATGAATATACGCATGTATATAAAAATTCTTTCTTCGTGTGAAGTGATGTTCTGGTGCTCGCTATTACAACGGCTTTTATCTTCTAGCATGCCAACATCTTGCAATGCGTACATGGCGTATATGTTAGTGAATGTGTGTTGTTTTTGTATTTTTTTTTAGAAATCACACAGAGACTACAACATATATACGCCTGTAATTAGAGAGGGGCATGTAGAAAGTATGTGTAATATGTGATATTCAGTTTGTGCTTGTCGACTGCCTAGTCCTGTGAATGGTAGGCTGCCATTTCTTGGCTGTGTCTTGAGCCGAGAAGTGTATGATATTGTTAAAGTGTAACGATTAAAACGAATAAAGTTTACAATTAATATAATGAAAAACATGTAAACTTTATATACTATATTTACCCGCTGGTTGCAGGGCCTTGATGAGTCTTGCTAATTGTTTAATGCGCGTTACACGCTACATCGCAAACTCCGAGGGTCGGCATATATTAACTGCCAGCGCATGGATGCTCGGTTTACACGCGATCTGTAATAGATGTTTGGTTTAAATTCGATGCTTATAATCAGGAATTGGTCTGCAGGGTTGGTCCGCTACCAATTTCCCATCCCTAGAAAGGGTCTGCGGCACATGCTTTTGTCCCACGATTTTTGCGTCCTGCACATTGATGAATTCAAGACGTCGACATGGTGTCCCTACTGTGGCGTGGGTCGGCTTCAGAAATTCCTTGATGTTGATAATCCGCGGCCACACAGACGGGCTGAAGCGCCAGTCATTCAGAGCCATGCTGTCCTACGTTGTAACAACGCTAAATGTGAAGGACGGGTGGTAAACTCTACGACTGGCTGGTCATATCCACGGATTCTAAACCGCGACCTCGCTGCCTGCATGAACTTCAGGCATATTGTGGATGGGCTGCGGGAGCATGACAGTGTGTCTGAGCGTTTTATGTGCCCAAGACGCGTAGGTAATGTTCCTGTGGCGGCACCTGGCGATGGAGACCCCCTGCGAGGCGCCAGAGAACAGAATTACCAAACAAACCTTGTGGCCTTTAACAATTTCCCATCTAACTACACCCTCCTTTGCGGAGATACTGGCGACATTGAGGTAAGTTGCATGTATTGTGTATTATTGCTGTGACGTTGCTAAAATCGTCTACACTATTTCTCTATTCAAAACTGCTATTATGTTGAATTTCTGTCTCTTAGTCCTTCCTTCTTGTCTGTCAATGCCAACCACGCACGCCAACTAGACACAACCTTTGTCTCTCACAACGTCAAACACAAGACCACTCGCTGCCAAAAATCGTCTTGACCAACGCAAATATTAATTTTTTTTTGGTGCGCCAATAGCCTTTGTAAAGACTATACTTTCACATGTAAAGTAGCACCAGAACCCGATTTACCAAGTAGGCGGCGCATACACCACTTGCAATTTCCCAAGCGCCACCCCCATTTTATATGGCCCTCGTTCTTCTTCCCCACTTGTTTTTTTGTTATTTTTATGTAAATTAGTTCCTTTTATACAAGAAGTACTATGCTTTTACCACTTATTGTTGACGCTTTAGACGAGAAGGCAGCACGGGATATTGCTGCAGAAGTGCGAGAGCTACGAAAGTGTTTGGAAGAAACTGCGGATTCAACCTACATTCCGTCGTATGCTGAGGAATATTTGGATGACACGGCGAGTATTGTGCGCTGGCTGCATTGGGCTCAGGGTAACAGCAGCACAGTTATACGCGATTTGATGCGCACGTCACAATGGCGTGAACAAACCAAGGTATATCCGGCAAAACAGAGGGCCTGTGGTAGCAATGCCAGCCCGAAGGTGGACCCGCAGGGGCTGGTTCTGGTGCGTGGAAGGCGGGCGACGACAAGGTTGTCGCGGCCAGTTGGTTGCCAACAAACGGTGGCGCAAGGCCCCTGCAGCTGGCGGTACTATTCACAAAGTATCCAAATGCTAGAGGACGCGAGGGTGGCGCTGAAAGAAGCACACGAGTGCTATGGAATTATTGCACAAGCCGCAGCAGTTGTGCCTGTAGAGTCTGTGTGTCTGGCAGACATGTCGGTGGACAGTCTGGCGCACATGGTCCAGGTAGCAAACACTCATTATCCAGGTACTATCGGTCGGATATACATTACGGCATCGTCGTCGGTGCTGCTTGAACACGCACGGAACTCGCTCCAGCCAGTATTGCAGCGAGTGGCACAGGACTTTGGCTACTTGTACGATGATTTTGTTGTCTTCTCACTCGATGATGCGCTAGTCGATGGCGCTTGCGAGCTGGAAACGTGGTCGCTTGGCCTAAATGACAACAAGGACCGGACGAAGGCCGAGGTTCTGGATGGCCTTGTAAGGCGTGCGGACAGCGTCTACAGCGACGACGCTGGCACCGACGTGGGGGACTTTCATTCCGCATTATCGGATGCGCACGAGGCCTACGGAGTGCTCTCAGAGAATGAAGCATTCCACATGCCCAAAAGTACTGCCTCGCAGCTCAGTTGTTTAAGCAGCCACCGAGTTGATGGAGGTGATAGGAGCCAGCGCAGACAGAGATCTGGCAGCAGGATTGTGCAGCGAATGACACCAGTCAATGCACAGCCGCATGAAAACAGAGGCAGGATTGCAGATGAGGCAAAGAGCGCAGTGACGCCGATCCAGCTGGCATCCCTGCAGCGCGCAATGCAGGGTGTGCAAAGCATGCTGGGTAGCATCAACGACAGCATCGTCAGTGCCGACTCGCGCTCTGCGTTGGCGGCCACCAAAAGCAAGCTGGTTCAGCAGGCCGATGTGCTGATGTCGACCGTTGCAGCCCTGAGCTTTGGCGTCTCCATGATGCATGGACCCTCACTGGGACTTTCTGGGTCTGCTCTTGCAGAGTCTGCTGCTGCTGGTGAGTCATCGGTGGTTGCAGGCCGAGCAATATACTTTTCTGCAAAGGACTCTGGAATATCGAATGGGCGGCTGGGTGTGCTGAGGAATCTGGCGTTGCAGCTGTTGGCGCTTCCCGTGGGGCTTGTATTTGGGAGACCGCGGGAGACGCTAAAGTTGCTTAAGATGCTTGTGGCAAAATCAGTCAACATTGCGCTGCGCCGCTTACGGAGACTTCCTGGGTTTCAAATGCTGCTTCTCCTGGCATACCGCCATCTGCGCATCTACGCGATGATCTTTTGGACCGCTGCTCTGCTGTTCTGGCAGGCCAATGCTGCAATCATATGGTCTAATCTATCTGCCCAATGGCAGCGCGGCATTGCCTTTTAGAGCCATCATTGTACAATATTTTGCAAAATAATCTTTCCTAAACGCTAATATTATTTTGGTGGAGGTTGGTAAGGCGGGTTTGCGTCAATAAGGCGGTGCCTTGTTTGCGCATGGGCTGAAAGGTCGTTGGCGTTGTGGTTTGCGTTGGTGTTGGTATTGGCAGTGGAAAAATGAGACTTCAAAAATCATTGCGTATTAGTATCGATTTTCCATATTGCAACCGAGCTTTAGGCTCGAAAGCAGAGCAATTGCTCTGAGCATATGCCTAGCATTTTATCGTAGCTTTTCATAGCATGTAGTTTACTGACAAGGAGTATTAAAGCAGCGTCTAAGCGGTTGCTGCTTAGTTACTCCTTGTTAAGAAATAAAGTCTCTTTTTGGATAATTGCTTATTACTTTGTAACACATACATTTACGCGCAAAAATATATTGACTTTGCCATGGCGTAATCAAGTATTAATAACCTCAAGTTTAGTTATGCAATGTGCATAATTTATAAATTGAATTACAAAATCAATTGTTGACTTGCACTTTGACCTGTTGCACAACCGGAGAGGACAGCAGATTCGGTCCAGGTATTCGAGGGCGGAAATTCCGGCGATCATACGCCCTCAATGCCTGTAAATGAGGGAGTCATTTTATTGAGGTCCTCAGGTGTAGGAGAAGGACAAGATGAGCACAGTAGCGGCGACTAGCGCCTTTGCAAATAGCTATATATTTTAGGTTCCCTGTCCGGACACCAGGGAGGAATCTTAGTTCAATAAAAAATGTGTAAGCTTTGTAAACTCCAGCAAAGAATTGAGCTGAATGGACTTTGACAAATGGTCAATCAATACCAAAATTCTCAAAAGCCGACACCTGGTATCCAACTGATGGGCGCACCCTACAGCTTTAAATAAAACTATACAGACTATACGACTTGATATGCAAACAAGATTGGCTTCATCTGATCAGGCTTTTAAGCGTTTTCAAAATCTTTTTATTTTTGTAGCAGCCTTCTAGTTCTTTTAGGCAAAGCTTACGCGGTGTCACTTTTATTGAAATTTTGTATGGCAAAGAAATTTTTTTTATAACTTTCAAAAGATTTTTCTAAACTAGCTGCTACTTTCTTGCCTTTAAAATTATAGGTTTGCTATTACATTTATTTTTACTTCTAGCTATGAGTATGCCACTATTGCCAGATGATATTCTTTGTTTAATATTGAAACACTCGGTTTACGACAACGGCTACAGGCTAATAAACTGCAAAGGTCTGGTTGCTGTCAGCAGACAGTGGCGGAGTATTGCTCTTCCGCTAGTATGTAGAAGTCTTTGGGTCACTTGCGCTATTCGCGAAAAAACATTTTTGAAATCAAACGCAGGGCTGATTAGCTTTTTTGGCGGCATGCAATGGGTTAAACATATTTATATTGAGCTGGACTATGTGCTTCATCCCATTGATTGTCTGCATGAGTGCCTCAAGGTATTCAAAAAGTTTATGTCACAATTTCCTCTTGTTCGAAGGATGTCATTTTTACCAATCCGAGGCATGGTGATGTTTGAGAGCAATGAATCAGCAAAGCAGCCACTAAAGGCAAAAGTGGAAGAGCTGGTCAGCGCATATGCGCTAACGTTTCCCAGTATCACCGACTTGAATACTCAAGGAATTTTTGTTGATAACTTAATGAAGCTATTCTATGGAAAGTTGGCTACAGCGTATGCAAAGCAGCTACAAGGGATTTATAGCACATGCTCTTTAGCTGTTTCCAGAAAAAAAGTATTTGAAAAAGTCACACATCTGAGTGCTGTGTGTCCAGGAGAAACAAACTATCACTTTTTGAGGGTATCGTCTAATTCTCTACGCTATCTCAATCTAACAAACATTCCTATTGATTACTCGTGGGCCTTATATTGCAGCGGTAACAGCGGAGAGGCGGTTGCTTTTTCAAATTTAAAAATGCTAACTGTAGCATACGTTAACTGCACAAGCACGGCTATTAATAGAACAGGAAATGCACAACCAATTCTATATTTTTTGCAGCTAAAATACCTGTCTATTCGTGGAGTCAAAGATCAGTGCCCTATACTACAGCACGGCGTTTTTGTTGATACTATTGATTATGTTAGTGTCTCTGGTCTAAGAGAAATGACTTTTCTGCTGTGCAGAATAAAGCTACCCAGGATAAACTATCTCTCATTAGATTTGATGATTAACGATGCACCCCTTGGTATAGATATTATTGCTGCAATAAACACGGTATCTTGCAGCGCCTATAGGACAGACACCACAATAACTAATTTTACAAATGGCTTGCTTTGCTTGCCTACTGCATTTGCGTGCCCAAGCCTAACACGTCTATATACTAACATGCTGGTTGATTCAAAGACACTTTTATGTATTATTAGAAATTTGACCAACCTTCATACGCTGTGTGTATACAACGCCACTACTAACAACACATCCGCGTGGATTTTTGACTTTGAAAATGTGGAACCACTGAACACAAGTATTACATCGCTTAACATCAGCTACGATTGTTGCTCTGAGTTTCAGAGGCATGGAGTTTTTATGGTAAAGTATCTCAGCTTGCGACTTCCGAAGCTTGAAAAGTTTGACGCTTGCCAGATTGACAAAAAGCACATCATCAGCTTTGTCAAAAGATACGAGTCTCGATATCCGCACCTGACAGCCATTAAGTTTGCGCTTTTAGAAGTACAGCGCCCTTAGTGACTTGAAAAGGCTGACTATAAAGATTGTTTGCATGGATTTCTTTAAAAGAAGATCCTTTTGTAATTTTTTTTATTTTCAAACTCCTTTTGTAGACAACTAAAAAATTACATGGTGCGCACTTGGTCATTCTTGGGGGTTTAAGCGTCAGACTGGTGTGTTTATGGAAGTTGAAGTTGACCTGCGTCTTCTTTTGCATGTCTCATTTCTATATTGTATTTTTCATTATAGCTTATCATTAATAATGCATATCAACGACCTTCCTGAGGATATTACTATACCAATTATTCGGTATGTCTCACCAAGTCTTGCCAATAACTTGGCAGCAATATCAGTATGCCAAAGGTGGCGAAGAGCAGGAATTCCGGCAGTTTACCGATCCATGCAAATATCATTCGACGAGAAAAGCAATAGCACAGTGACGGAAAACTCACACGCATGCATCAAATCGAATGCAAGCATTATCGCAACCACAGGCAACAAACACGTTGTCAAACACTTGGATATTAGATTAACATATAGCCACAATCTGACATTCGGATTATATGCCATAGTCGATTTCATATCTAACAATTCGAGCTGTCTAAATTCCATAACGTCTTTGACTTTGCGGGTCAGCGACACCAGCCGCATTTCGCCTAACCAGTTATCTGGCAAGCGAGTCGACATGGAGTTTTTACAAGAGGTGGCTGGTCGCATACAAAAGCTAGTGCCACACATAGCAAAGCTTGATGCACATGGGATGTGTAGCAGCCCATTTTTGGAGAATTTTTATGGACTACTAATAGCCACATATTCTGGTCAGCTTGGACGCATGGTAATCCGGAATAAAGTTGTAGCAATGCCAGGGATGCTACACTTTTCCAAGCTTACGCGGCTTGTAATTACAATCAACGCCGAGAGCGTCGGCTATCTGCCGTATATTCATGCCGAGTCGCTGGTGTTTCTGAGTATGAAGAAGGTGCCAATTGATTTTACTTGGTCAACAAATGGTTCAAGTGTTGTATTCAGCAATTTGCACGATTTAGATGTAGAATATGGCTGGTACAATGTCAAAGATAGGCTGATTGACCAAAAAATCAAGGCCGCAGTACATAGTTGTACACTATTATTTCCTGCGATTAAAAGAATGCGCATTCGTGGAATTATGAACCATTTTCCTGTTATGCTTTATGGAAAGTTTGCCTCAGACATGGAGCTGGTCGACATAGTAGGCACAAAAAAGGCAATCGAGTATGTACTTGTTGGCAAAGTTCCTCAAGCCAGGAACCTGGTGATGGATGCTTCACTTGACAATTATATGCTGGACACTAATGAGCTTTATGCTATTGAGTCGTTGTCAAACAGTTCTAAAATCAATTTGGTTCTTAAACTCAACATTTTGCGGCGGTCTGTAATTCCTATGCTCGACAATATTGCGCTTTCGAGATTAACAGAGTTGTGCATTCTACCAACAATGGAGATTAACAAAACTATGGATTTGATATCTAGGCTTCCATGTCTCGAATACTTACGCATATGTTTAGGCCAGACTGAGGTATCCTCGGATGAAATGCGCCCTTCGGAGACAGTTGGGCCGCAAAATATGTGTGAGAAACCTATAAGCACAAGTCTTATAATTATATCGCTGCAGTTTAGTGCATCAAACTGGGTGAGCGATAACAACATCCACGCATTTAAGCGCCTGTGTCTAGCTATTCCCTCACTCTCAAAGATCCATGCGTTTCAAATTCCTAAAAAACTTATTGCAGAGTTTGTGGAAGAATATAAGCACGATTATCCACACCTCGCTTACACAAGAATGTACGCATAGGATGTAGCCGAAATAAGAACGACAATGAGCATAATGATTTTCGCAATCTTACAAATGGGTTACGAGCACTTTAAGTCGCTTGCGCCGAGAGTTACTGTTTACTGTATACAATATATCATATAATTAGCTTGGTATTTGACAACACTATTATTGCACAAAGTAAATAAGTTGATTCGGCACAGCATCTATTGACATGATGTATAGCAAACGGAAGAAAGCATAACTGCCCAAAGAAGAGAAGTGTGTCTAATTGTCGAAAGGTAGTCCCTATCCCGATATTATTCTAGGCTATACCAGTGCTCAAGTGATCTGCCTCGCAGTGTGCATATGTGAAACAAATACGGCAACCAGCCCACAGCAAAAAAGATGAAACGTTTTATGTCATTATTGGTGATGGAAAAGGATCTACTGCACTATATCTTGCACAAATAATGCGCTTGAGCAGTAATCATGTGGTGCTAACATCCATGGAATAGTGTTGTTAAAGACTATTGGCATGTCAAAAAGAAAAAATAATATTTGCCTCGGTTACAGTGGATTTATTTTGCAGCGAGTCATCTTGTGTTTTGTGTGGTAAGAGACAAAGTTTGTACACAGTTGGCTGCGTGGTTGGCACCGGCAGACAAAAAGAAAGAACCAAGAAACAGAACAGCAGCATATTAGTAGAGGTTTTGAATAGACACACAAAGTAGATAATTGATAACAATGTCATAGAAATAATACATAAACACATAAAACTTATTTTGGTGTTGCCCGTATTCCCGTAAAGGAGGGCATAGTTAGGTGTGGAATTGTTAAAGTCCACAAATGTTTGTCTGGTTATTCTGTATTTTGGCACGTCAACATCCACCAACATACGCATGCATATAAAAATGCTTTCTTTGTATGGGCTGTAGTTCTGGTACTCGCTATTGGAATGGTATCTATCTTTTAACATGTCAACATTTGGCAATACACACATGGTTTATGTACCTGCGGATGCGTGTTGTTCTTGCATTGTTGATATTCTTATATAAATCACATAAAAACTATAACATCTATCTACTTTTATTTAGAGAGGGGCATGTAGTGAGTATGCTTACTACACGATACTCAGTTTGATTTTTCAGATGCCTTGTCCTGAAGATAGATAGGCTGTCTTTTTGCCGACTGTGCCTTGAGACGAGAAGCATGGGGTCTCGTTAAAGAGGATTGCCTTCCAAGTAAAGCAAATGAAAGCCAACCCCACAGATGTTGATGTTCATTGGCTTTCACTGCCAATTCTGTTGACCGCCTCTACTACCCATGCCACCAGAGAAGGGTAATTGCTATTGGCTGCTTCCTACTCCACCGCCAACACTAACGCAAACCACACCACCAATGGCCCTACCACTCATGCACAAACGATGCCTCCACCCACAACGCAGACGCACTGCCCACAATGGCGCAAACCCGTTATACCAAACTCCGACATAAAAATCAATCTAGCAACGCCAATAACTTTGCACAATACAATATATACACATAGCAGAAAATCTCTTTGGCGCTTATTGTATGTGGGTTGTTCTCATTTATAGCACTCGCCACATCATGCAACACAGGAGTCTTTTAGTAGGCAAATCATCTTTTGCATTTGCCACAGATGGTATGCATGGATTTGCACAACACATGAGAGGCGGAAAGGATAGAAAGGTGTAAGCATTAGTTTCTTTCAAACAATTTCAAAAGAGAGATTGGACGGTATGACACTACTCTTTTTTACATGTCTATTTCTTCCAATGGAAAGAGAAGAAACAATGCATGCAACCACCCCGTTGAAGCAATCCCGTCATTTCGCTTTGTGCGACAGCATACATTCTCCATTTACGTACTTGGCTTTGTTTCCATCTTCATTCGACATCTTGATGTGTATGTTGGGGAGAAATTTGGTAATCCTAGATACAAGCAACGAAATGTTATAAAAGGTGGTGAAAATCAGAAAAACTCTTCTTTCTCGAATACCTAACCAGCTACTAAATATTCTGTAAACACAAGATTTTTGACTAACACACTCTCTGTATATCCAAACTATTATTTCCTTAACTGCCTAGGTTTATTTTTGACATAATGACTCACTCGATTGCCGCTCAGACCTACACCACCGCTTCATTGTGGAGACCCTCCAAGCCAACCGATGAACAGATTGACTATCTCTTGGAGGATATTTAAGCTCAATAGAAAGTTATGGAATTTTTACATTAATAGCTGGCGAATTTAATATAAAAAAGTCGATATAAATAGAACTACACTGAAGAACCTTTTCTCTCATTTTCGTAATAAGTCACAGAAGTGACAAGAGGATTTTGCAATGCACACAATTGTAATAGCTCATTAGCAAACTGAGATCCATGGACATGTTTTCCTTAGTTTACTAGCATCATTATTGATATACGAGGTCTCACTACAAAGTAAAAGAATAACTGCTAAGCTGTGTTAGCTCTGGTTTAATAAAGTGGCAACTACCATGAATGCAAGTGTAATGTTTGTCTTAGACTGTTTGTCGCCTTTTTTCAGTTTTGGCGGATTATTGCGTTTAATTAGTGGTGAAACAGCGTTGCAATTTCAATGCCTGAGAATAGAACAGAAATTAGAAGAAACCTGATATTGCAACTTCTATTTAAAACAGCCTTTCTGTGCATAATATAGAATGCTGTGGTGGATGGTCATATCCTTGATAATCAGCGTATTCCTTCAAAGGCACTGAGACCTGAATTATATTCAAGAATTTTCAGACGAAGATAAATGCTAGTGTCTAATTTTGCTTAGCGTTGACTATGCTCCGTAGGACAGGATAAAAAGCCAAAGGAATTGCACAAACTAGACTATATATATAAAGAATAGGTACCTCCAAGACACAACAAGCACAAAGCCAAAAGTTCTGATAAAAGCGCGAGTTATTATAGATTTTGCAAATTAACCATGCTATCTGGATAGCGAATTCCTTTCTTGATTGGTGTATGAAGGCGATATTGTTAGCAGAACTTCAACGTTCATAAAAGCGTAAAAAATGATAAACAGGGATGCGTAAGAAAGAGATAAAGGAACAAAAGGGTACGTGGTTAAAGAATAAAGCGGTCAACAGAGGGTTGAGAAGGCATAGGGAGAGCAGATATTAAAGCATCAGCAGCGTCTTCACCATTCGACTCGCCAATAGAAGATTCGATAGCAGGAACATCGGTATCAACAGCCTTGCGCAATGTATGAGCACGGCGAATGCGACCAGCGCCCGCGACATCCTCATCTTCATCATTTACACGATTCTTACCGTGTTCATGATAGCCCAACGTATGTCGCTGGCTTGTGGAAGGAGCAGTTGCCGGACGATCATCATGTATAGAGGAGGTGGGAGACAGTTCGGGCGGGGCGGGCATCACCACACTAAAGCGATTTGCTGGTGGTTGTGTGGAGGTCCGGTGCTGGGCTAACTGGGCCAAACTAGACTCAGGAGTATAAAAGGTTTCGTTTGCAGCAGAGCTGACTACCGACGACATACTGCCAATGCTGCTGCCGACAGGATGCTTAAACAGCGACGACGGCGCATTCGATTGAGCATGGAAAGGATGAGTCGGGGGAAGTGCATCAAAGAGGCCGGAGATCTGACGCGGCCTCTGATCCCAGGACATGTTGCTGATGGTAGCCGAATCGCGACGCATCTCATCCGAAACCGGCGAGTTGCCAGCCTGTGGCCCATTCAGCAGCGTAGGCAGACTTCCAGGGGCGCCACTAAAAGCACTCATACGCGATACCTGCGATTTCTTCGGCCATGTGTTGGAAATAGAAGCCGGAATGGCAGTGCTGCCAGCGGCGGCGCCTATTGTGGTTGCGCCAGAGCTTAGCTGCTCGTCGGACAAATGCGGACTGGCGGCGGCTGATCCAATAGTGCTGTACGAAGTGTCATTGTCCACTGCATCAATAGAAATGCCTTTGCGCTGTCTGCGCCGCTCGAGAGTTCCTTTGCGGCGCAGCGATGCCTTTGAGCCCTTCCGAATCAGAATTGGGCCGACGCCAGATTGTCCAGAGAGATCCTCATCATTGCTGTCATCTTCCTGGTCCTCCTGCGTTGGATCAGCGATGTACACAGGTGGATGTTCAGATTCAGGGTTCTTGGGTGGGCCAGTGGCAGCAGCAGCAGATTCTGCAGCAGCTACAGCAGCAGCAACTGCTGCGGCGCGTGCTATCGTGGATGGACCAGCAGAGGCGCCGGGGCTGGTGGAAGCAAAGGGGTTGGGCGAAGCAATGGGTTCGTACTGGTAATCTTCGGACACAAACGACGACGGACGGCCATCGCCAAATGCATGTCTGACGCGGGGCGAGAGATTATCAGACCGCATATATGAAGCGATAATAGAGTCTGGGCGATTAGGGTCTGAGGAAGTGGATGAACCCTGGAGCGCCTCTGCATGAAGGCTTGGGCCGCTCTGCTGGCTGCTAGTGTTTGTGGTAAGTGCGCTGCTAGACAGCGTGTCTGGGTGGATCGCGGTAGTATTGGCAGTTAGCACGGGATTGGAGCTGGAGAGCGGCACATAAGAGCTGGTGACGTGGCTCCGGCTGACAGCGCCCGAGTTCTGCTCGAACAACAGCGAATTGTTGCGGAGAACTGACTGGAGCAGCATGTCCTGGCGGCCCTCAACGGTGATCAGCGAGGCGCCAGTGTTGGAGCGCACCAAATCCTCAAGCTGCCGCTGCGACTGAGGCACAGGAAGCTGCTGCTGCTTTGGCGCGCCAAGGACAGTGGACGAATCACGCGGCTGCAACGAATGAGACACGGGCTGAGACCAGGGGCCTTGCGAGAAGAAAGAGTTTTCGCGCACGTCGCGGTCGATGTACGGGATGCTGTCAAGGTAGTTCTCGTGAGGGTCCGCATGTGTCGGCAGGGGCTTTTCGTTGATATCGACATTTGACGGCATAAATTTCTCGACCGCCAAGCTGGCAGCTGTGGGAGCTCTGGAGCGAGAATGGAGGTCTGTGGCATTGCTTAGCATACGGTCGCGCGAGTTCATAGCCAGCGTAAGCCGCGGCATGGCGTGCGTAACGCGGAGCTGCGCATCTACAAAGCCTTGGCGGCCCGGCGGATCCATCTCCGCAGCCATTGACAGTTGGTGGATGACAATACCAGGGCGCGGCGGGAACAGCACCTGCACAATCAGCGGCGCAATCAGCGATGAGGCCAGTGTGGCAATGCCCGTGTATGCGTTGCTCGCGCCCAAGTCCGCTATGGACGAGCGCTGCGGCGTTAGGAAGCTGATGTCAAAGACCAGGAAGAACACCACGCGCAACATCAGCACCAGCGCCAGTAGCCGCGCCGCGCTACCCATAAAAGCTAGCCGCTGCATTTCCAACAGGTAGTGCAGCGTAGCCATCGGCGCCCCGCCTTCTGCGTGCAGCTTCTGCGATGCCGATACTACTGCCGCTGTTGCAAACGGGTCGCGTCTCCGTGTTTCGTGCACCACACGCGTCAGCTGCACTAGTATCCACACCAGCGCTACAAAAAATACCAAGAACACCGCGCCTGTCACTATCCGCGCAATGCTGCGTGCTTCTGCTGGGTCGTCTTCCTTGTCGGCCGATACAAAGTGCGAAACTACCGCGGCCACCCACCCCACTGCGCCCAGCGCAATCATCGCTAGCGCCGCCTTGCCGCCCATCAGCGCCCGCGCCCCGAGCAGCCTGCGCACCGCCGCCGCTCCCCACAGACTCATCATGCACCCAAGTGCTACCAACTGGAACGCCGCGGCCAGATTCCACAGCAACAGCCCGGTCTTGATCACCGGTAGCTGCTGGTCGTCTAGCGGCGTCACCGTCCGTTGCATGTACACTGCTGCTCTGCACAGGTTTACATCGTCCAGCTCCTGATTGGCCATCAGTCCGTCCTTTACCAGGAACAATGCTGTCGCTGCAATACAGCTGTAAAATGATACCATCGTAACAATGGTGCTGCCTCCTCTGCCCTGCCGCATCACCCACAATGGGTTGATGCGTGCCCAGCTTCCAGTCTCATGCACTCGAACCAACAGGTATATCGCTACTAGTGCATCTACCAGCGAAAACTGCAGATACGAGAGCCCTGACAGATTCATCTGCACCCAGCCGTCGTATTGGTTTTTTCTGCTTCAGTACTTTACTCCAGCGTGCACCAATATGTTGTCTGCAGTTAACAAGAGGTTGTATTCTCGTTCTACGAGTTCCTCCACCTCTCCGCTCCTTTTCGTAAAACGTAATACGCGAAGGGTTAGTCTATTGTTTGAAGATGGGGACGAGGGATAGCAGTACTAGTGCGGGAAAAAAGCCTTGGTAGTTTACTTTTTATACACCGCAGACCCAGAACCACAACAAGGTAGAAAAAGAAGGAGCAATTCGGACAAGCGTGAAAAGAGGAAAGGAAAGGTATGGTCGATAAATAGGAAATAACAGGTAAAAGATGCGTGTTGAGAAGAGAGTGGAGGCACATCTCACTTCCAGCAAGCCTTGCGCCAAAAAGTTGCATGTTGGGTGGGTTTTTTGTGAGGGACTGTGAAGACAGACCGCTGCCCAATGTCGATCACTCGTCTGCTGCAAAGGCAAAGTGTGTAAATTGCGTTGACCAGAAAAAGGAGCTATGCAAGCATGTCAGTCTGACCGCTTAAAGTATAAGAAAATTGTGCAAACAAGAAACCAAAGATTTGCCTAGAAGAACGTCAAATAACTCGTGGCCAGTGCCGTGGCGCCCAGTACCGCATAGCCAGTATTAAAGACGCCCTTATTACTCACAGACCTTCCCGAATCCCACCATAGATGGCGGATGCCATTAAAGCAATGGAAGCTCAAGCTACTCGCAATCAGTGCCTTTGTTCCCACCATAACTGGTGCTGGCAGCGATGCCAATGCTCCCGCTACTGCAGCAGAGCTCAGATCCACTCCGAACACCGGTGCAAGTCCAAATCCCACTGTAAACAAGTACGCCCCTCCTGCTACCAGTATTCCAGTGTTGCGATGCATCGAAGACAGAATCCACGACATCTGCGGCTGGTAGATGCTCAGATTTGGCGATACTGGTCGGCTCTTCCGCGCACGCTCTGCAACTGTTTTTTGCGACTCTTCCGTCTTGCGTTGAGCCGTTGCCACAAATGCCCTATTGTCTCCGCAAAAAAAACATACAATCGTTGAGCAACTCAATTCCCGTATTTCCTCAGCTTACAATATACTCTGTCAGAATAAAAGCTGAAAGCTCCGATTGAATGCAACAAAGAAGACTTACCGCACACTGCGTGCTGTTATAGCGCGTCCTGCAGGCGCTCTGGTAACTGCAGAAAACATTGCTGTTCGAATTTAATACAGTACAATAGAGGAAAGGGTTATATCTAAGTAGTGTGGGATATTGAAGAAGTAAAGAGCTTTAGTCTGGCCCATGCGCTTAACTGTGGGCTTATCATCGCCGAATTAGAGCC
>JANBQQ010000047.1:7255-22842 GCA_027577275.1 Coemansia sp. RSA 988 | reverse complement strand
CGAAGCAGCCAAATAAATGGCAACCTTTTTTCGGTTTTGGACGCGACAAGCAGAGGCACGACCGTTTGTGACAATAGCAGTAACAGAAGCGTGTCTTTCAGCATGTGGAGACCTCATAGCACAAACAATTGCAAAACATTTGCCAACAAACCGACGCGAAAAGAAGGAAGAGCATAAGGGATATGATATTAATAGAACACTTCGTTTTGTTTTCTTCTCAATGTGTGTGTCGCCAATTGGAGTCAGGTGGCATAGATTTTTGGACCGTCGGTTTCCAATCCGTTCACAGACAGCATGGTTCAAAAAGGCACGACGGAAACGAGTGAGTGTCAGACATAAACGTTCTGATAGAAGCATTGCAGCTGCTCAAGTAGGGAAGAGACTATTGTGCGATTTACTTTTTTATGAACCTACCATGTACGCAGTGTTTTTCTCGTCAATGGCATTCTTGGAAGGTGGTGGATTAAATGATGCAAAGTTTCGTGTTTCTACATTACTTCTGCCTACTTATCTTACTGGCCTGACTATCTCACCTATTATTCAATCGGTCAATTTTGCTTTTGTACCGCTCATCTACCGGGTTCCTTTTAGTAGCTGTTTTGATTTGTTCTGGGACTCATATCTTAGCTGGGTTAACAACGAAAAACTAGCAATGATAGAAGTGGAAAACCAATAAATAGACGAAAAAAAAAACGATATTCTACAATGCAACAAATAGAAAATACCTATCTAGACTGTGTTTTGAAGTTCATTATAATGTTCAAAGCTAATTGGAAACCGAATACCGTCTCCTATGGTTGAATACACTGGAACGAACCACAGCCTCCAAGAAGTGCCAAATATCTGCTCAAAGTTCTTGCGGTGGCCCAAATCAAACAGATTGATTTTGCTTCCCCATACAATCTCACTGGAGCCTTCAATACGGTAGTTGTTTTTGCCGTCATGCTCAAGTGTTGTCTGGTTGTTAGCCACTAAGTAAAGATGGAATGCCGAGAATCCAATCAGCAGCATAGAGAACAGGAAAGCCAGGAATATAAGCAATAGCACTATGATTATTTCGTTTGCGTCATCGTAAGGAAACTCTGCTGCATAGAAGAGTGGTACACCGTAATAGAAGAACGCCAAAATAAATATCAACAGCGTGTATATCGCAGTGTATACAAGAAATAACACAAATGCCTTATGTGTTCGAAACCCAACACATTGACTTCCGAGCCACGGGCAATGGTGGTCCATGCGTAGCACACACACATCACATATGCTGCAATGATGAGCGCGATCTGGTTTTGGAGCACAGCACTTGTGACAGTACCTTGGCTCACCATCATCCCTAACTGTAATAGTGTTGATTAGCCCCGATTCTTGGCGCTGACTATCAGTTAGCATGATTGAGCCATCACTGCTATCGCTGTCGTCAAAGCCCGAGTTCACAGTTTCTGCATTTCTTCGCCGTGAGAGTCTGACATATGGTGGATTATTACTAATGCCTCCATGCGAAGATATTGTGGAAGCATGCGATATTGTGGTGCCAGGATTACGTGAAACACAAATAAGGTAGCTCCACAAGGACAATATAAGCATTGTCACTAATAGAAAGCTGAAAATGCACGCCAGCGTTTTACTCTGCTTTGCGATTAGCGGGACAATTTGTTGAAAGTAAGTGTATATGGACCAGCACAGTAAACATAGTGTGAAAATAACCGGAAAGAACCCTAGCGCTCTGAACACTTTGCGTCGATTCCACGGTATGCAAAAGCACTTCATTGCATGCGCAAACAAAATAAAAAAATAGAGTATGTTTTGCTAAAAAGGTAAAAGTGTGCTAAAAAAAATAGAAGAGTGAGGAAAAGGGTGGTGGGAAACAATCTCAAAGCAAGTAGAACACAAGTGCCAAGCAAAACACAACTATATCTTTCCGCATAGCATTACTAGTAGCTCCGTTCACAAGCTCCACCCGGTACAAGGGCGACCAAGTGTTAGACTCCGGCATAGGGACAATACCACTGCTAATTTCTGTCGGCATTGGCAAATCCGTGGGACTTGCCAACGGAAGTCCATCGGGGCCAATGAGTCGGACGCGTGTCTTTATGTGTTCATTCTCTATCAGCATTCCGTTATGATCAGTCGAGCTCTTAGGCTTCATCTCCACTTTGTGTCCTATGGGATCTATCATGTAATAAGAGCATCTCTGAATGCACATCTGAACAAGTTCATATGGTTGCTCATTACAATCTTCTGTACATCGTTGAGTACGTCGCACTATGCTTTCTTCACTTAGTCCTGTCCTAGTACATCGATCACGACACAACGTATCACTACATCGACTCTGACATTTTGATATCTCATCACTATCTCCAGTCTTGAATAACCGTAGATCAACTGTATGCGTCTCTATATTTTGTTTGCTTGTCTTGGATGATGTGGCTTCTGCTGCTAATCGACATAATAATATTGCAACTAGCACTCGTGCTAGACGAGAATGCATCTTTCATAGAAAAATAATGTAGCAAATATTGTTTTTAAAACGCTAAGAAAGCACTTTGAATAATAGAAAAAAAAGCAAACACTTATTTTTTTTCCACAACCAGAGGGGCAGTTATCGAGATAATGAAATAGAACTGTGCACATGTGTTTGTCTAAGAAATCTAATACCATCCACCAGCTGCCATGCCAAAAGTTATAAGTAAGTGGGGAAACAAAGTAGCTGCCCCTGACACCATGTCACTACTTTTATCAACTTTCCAATTGAGGGGCAGGTTGCCATTAATGTCTTGTTTTCGCGGCGACTTGCGTGAAGCTGCTCCTGGAACACCCAGACACCGTGCCCTACAGCTTTGGTCTGTGATTTTGCATTCGCTAATACATCCTGCTTGTTCATCAGCAGCGTTTGCTTGAGTAGTCTCTGGCACTAAGTCTTCTAGAAGATCTGGTCGTGCTCCGACCAACCGTCCAATAACATCATCGTCAATGTCATCATCCTCTATTGCTACAATGGCTGGAGATAGCAGAATGCTGATAAAAATAATAAAGCGTTTCATCTCGAATTCTCGCTAAAAATAAAAAAGAAAATTGGCTGTCTGTAAGAAAGTAGCGGGTATAAGATGTAATGTTAATATTAAATTATAGGATGTATACTAACTCTTGTAGCTACATTGCTTCATCTGCATTAACAATATGCGACCATGTGCCCATACAATTCTGTACGGCATGTTTTTTTTTTTGGTCAAAACAGCATGTACGCTTTTGCCATACTTTATTGTAATCCAAAATTTTTGGCAGAAACAATAGAAAGGGTTTTATGTTTCATCATTTGCCTGAATATATACAAATTGGGCAATTGGACCGGCAAATGCGCATATCAACGCAGTTGATATTTAAAGCAGGACAAAACGCATTATGAAAGGTGTTTTTATAATTTAGAAAACGAAATTGTGAGAGTTGTCTTCTTCCAATCGGTTGTATAGTGTAGAGGTTTATCACTCTGGATTTTGATTCCAGCAACCCCGGTTCGAACCCGGGTACGACCACATCCTTTTTTTGTATTTTTTTTCTTGCGGAAGAACCTTCAATATGGCTGTGTGGCGTGAGTCCTAAATTTCCACGTGAACTCTTTTTGAGTGCAATGCTCTTTTTCTCATACTCGGACGTTCAGGCTCACACAGAAACATAATTTTCCTAAAAGTGTTGCGGGGCGTGTCAGTAGAAAAGAGTTTCTTTATAAGACAGCGTGAGCCAGCAGAGAGAGTGTGGGGGATAACAAATTCATGCGTACAAACAACTCTGGTGTGCGGAAACTCCGTTGATGCAACACCAAAAAGACGATAGGAGGGGTATTTTTTTCTGGATGCTGTGGGTTCTTTTTTTTCCTTTCTTCTATTTTTACCTCTTTCTTTTGCCCTTTTTTCTATCTGAATTCTGAGCAGAACTTGTGATATCTAAACAAACAACGACGTTTTGGTATGGCAAAGCTTTCGCGCACAGCCAGAGTCAGCTTAATGCTTGTTCTGAGCTCGATAATGTTTTTTATCGAGCTCATAGTAGGCATACTTGCAGGGTCCATTACGTTAGTAGCAGACTCGTTCCACATGCTCAATGACGTTCTTGGCATGGTAATTGCGCTATGGGCAATAATGGCAAGTACAATGTAGAAACACTTTGGTCCTTCAAAGATACCAATGGTTCAACATATCGCTGATACAGTTATGCATGCCTTTATGCAGAGTTCTTGTATTCAACATGTACCTGTTTTAGATGGCAAAATCGGAGAAGACAGTTCCAAACAATACGTACGGATGGCAACGGGCGGAGATACTCGGAGCTCTGACGAATGGCGTGTTACTCCTCGGACTTTGTCTTACTATCTACATTGACGCTATCGAGCGATTTATCAAGATCGAAGAGGTGAAAAGTCCGAAGCTGGTAATGCTAGTTGGCTGCGTGGGGTTGGCATTCAATCTCCTAGGATTATTGCTATTCCACGAGCACGGACATGCACATTCGCATGGACACAGTCACGGCGACACCCATACCCATGTGCACGTTCATGGCGACGAAGAGGAAGCTCTCGATGAACAGGAGAGTCTCTTGGGTGTAGGGGGGCATCGTACAGCGTACAATGCCATTGACTATGCAGAGGGTAGCGGCTCTCGAATGCAGTCCAGCGCCATTGATAATCGTTCGATTATTGGAGTACCGCATCCAGTCTACACGCAACAAGCAATTATCAACTCGGCACAACAGATGATTGATGGCGAATGTAGTGACGAGTCATCGGATCAGGTAACGTCGAGGAATGCAAGCGGCAGGTCATCGCCTCAGATTGTTGTAGCGCGGAGAAAGAGTCACGCGAGACGACGCAGGAACAGTAGTGGTGGAGAAAGCAGCAGTGGTTCAGGTGGACATTTGAATATGCATGGAGTGTGGCTGCACATATTTGGCGATTGTATTACCAATGTTGCTGTAATTATCAGCGGCCTGGTAATCTGGAAGGCTGAGGGTAGTTGGCGCTTCTACTTTGATCCTGCCATGTCAATACTGATTAACACGTTGATCGTGTGCATAACAATACCGTTGGTTAAAAGCGCTTCGTTTATTTTGCTCAATGGCGTCCCCAGCAGTGTCGACTTGGAAGACCTTCGTCGCGACCTCAGAGCTATCCCACATGTGCTTAATGTACACGATTTACATGTGTGGCAACTTTCAGATACTAAGAATGTCGCCTCTGTGCATGTCCTCATCGACCGACCACCGTCCCATCAATGCATCCACAATAGCAATTCGTCCAGTGATGCAAATATGGCGACGAAGGCCAATGACCACCACACACCAGTAACAACAACAGCATCCACATCGGTCCGATTGGTATCGCACAACCGAAGTCTGAACTCACTGACAACGCCTGGAGCCGTGGACATGGACTGTCTGTATATGGAGGTGGCATCGGAGGTTAAGCGTGCAATGCACAAGCACGGGATTCACTCGACCACCATACAACCTGAGTTTGTAGTCGGTCAGCCCGTGTCTGTAGCGACCACTAATGTGCATACTGCTGATTCTGTGAGCTTTGAGGATGCGGAGGAGGAGGCTTCGTCGGCACGGCAAAACGACAGAGACGAGAGACGCGAGGGTTCGATATTCAACAGGGTAGCAATTGCGCCAGGCAATTCTGACCTGCAAAACAATAACAATAGTAGCCAGGTTACAATTGGACCCTGTCTGCTGTCATGTCGCGATAACGGGTGTCTTCCTAGTTCCTGCTGCCCCGAGGAGGAGCCGATCAAGGTTGTGCCTGGAGGCGATCCTGCAAGCAACCGCTAGAACGCAGCAATAATCATCACTCTCTCCACATGAAAAAAATTGCATCATCTATGTTTTTAACAAAAATATTACATCTCAAATCATCGAGAACACTCCTGATTCCATTTCCTTGTATTGGCGACTTGCTTGCGCCAGAAGTATATCAATCCGCTGTGGATCTGCCACCATCCTGTATCTCTCAAAGTCACTGCGGATCCATGCACGTGTTTCCTTACGTGCGGCTCTGTCAGACACGCGTTTGGTCAAGCGCATGAAACGGCGATACATAGTCAGTACTTTGCCGCGCTGGATAAATCGCTGAAACGAGGGTGATGCTGTAGAAGGCTGAGTACTGAAGGATGCAAACAATAAGCGAGTCATTCTCAGGAAGAAAGTATAGGAAGAAGGGGAAGAGGGGGTTTTTTGTTTGTTTTGATTGGAAGCTTTGTCTTTAGCAAATGGCAGCGTTTTCCTTCTTCACTCACATTTGTGGGGTTTCCATTTTGCTCAATTCCCACTTTTTTTTTCATACTCCTCTGGCACTAACAAGGCATTATCATACATTCGAATATAGCATCAACTACCTGTAGTGTGAGGAAGGGGAGCCCGTGTGCAAGTAAAGTGAAGCGAATATGCAGTTGCCATTTGTTTCAATTCTGCTAGTTGGACTTCTATCAGTACTGCTGCCAATTCCTACACGATATTTTGAAGAAGGGTCGTTGGCACACGAGACGCTCCGTACACTTCATGTACCACAGTCAGCAACACAGTTATTACTCCATCCAGTGAGTATAACGCCGCTAGTACACTATCTGCTACTGTGGTTAGGACAAGTAGTGCTGAGTTACCCTGTGCGGTACTTTTTGCTGGGTTTCGGGCTACGAGTGAGCAGCTTCAATGGCAGCAGCTTCAGTGGATTAGTGGTTAAGGTGCGCATGCGCGGCAGAACAGAGGTTGCGTTACGCATAGATGAGATCGGAATAGATATCCGAACAATGCGACGTTTGCGTATGCGCATTCGTGCGCGATGGGCTCAGATAAAGGGTCATTATCGAACTACGGGTAATAGTGCTCAGCAGCAAACCTGCGCACCAACGTCTGGTACTCCATCAGCTCCACCAGCGCCCGAGCCAGAATCAACACGCACAAGCGCTGACTCATATGCATCGTCGCAAGGGCCCATAATTGGTGCGCACACCAGCCAGCCTGGTACAAGTGAAGGTGTTAGTAATGGCGGCAGCGCCAGTCTGTCTAAGCGGCTACAAATATATGCGCGTGGGGTTCAAATACAGCTCTTCACAGAGTCTTTGTCGAGTGCCCAGGCCGACAACAGCAGCGACAGACTATGGTTGTTTGACGAGACGCCGAATAGCGACATGCTATTCGCCGCTCAACCAGCCACATCTGGCGAGCAGCCTCGCGAGAGCAGCACCGGCAACAGCGGCGCATCTGGAGAGCATGTGTTGGATCGCAAGGCAAAAGAGCTGGCTGCCAATCTTGCCAAGAGGCTTTCAACGATTCTACGCACATACACATACTTTGCATCACTCTTTGCGCGATGGGTGGATATTAGCGTGACGGATATCCGGCTAATGGTTGCTCATAGCGGCGAGATGGCGCGGGCTGGACATGGCATTACGCTGCAGATCAGCAGCGGCGTAATGTGGGCTGAGTCAGCACGCGAGAGTCGCAGTTTAGGCGTTGGTGGTAGCGGATGGATCCAAGCGGATATTGCAAACTCGCTGCGCGGGATTCTCGATTGGCTATTGAGGGCTCTCAGTCTGAAGCGCGCAGAGGAGTCCGGCGATAGGCAACGGGGGTCGACAGTAGACGCATTTGCCGCATCGGAGCGGTTGCACCGGCTTGCCCGAGTGCAGAAACGCGATCGCAGTCTCAAATACCTGTCCACACTGGCGCTGGAAGTCAGCGGGGCGCGGTTGTTGGCAGGGATCGACAAAACAGCACAACAGCATATGAATTCTCGATGGGAGCTGGTCAAAACGCTGGTAATGCAGGACATGTTGACGGACAAGGGAGCCGGCGATAACGACAAGCCGCATCAGCGCGGACCAGTAGTCAATTGCCAGCGTTGCACAGTCCGGAACGAGGTGATTACGACGTTCTGGGGACTGCCAAAGAAAGTAGATCAAAGCGTAGAACTGGGACAAGTGCATGTGCGCGCAGGCATTGTCGAATCACTACTCGATGAGGTGTCAATTCTGCGGATGACTCCTGGAGCGCGTTCAGTTAGCACGCCGTCGCGCGGGATGCGTTCGTTCAATTCGCATCTTGCCAGCTTGCTACGACAATACAGCAGCACAAGCTCGAGCCCTAGTAGCCCTGAACAGGGAAGCGAGCAAGATGCTCAGGATTCCAGCCAATCAGACAGCAGTACATCGGCAGACATTGCAGCAGCCGAGGCGGAAGCGCGCGAGCAAGTCAACCGAATGCTGTTCTTGCTGCATGAGGTGTTGAGTAAGCTTCGGCTTGAGCATGTCGGCTTTGCACTGAGAGTAGCAGAGCTGGTATTTGATCTGCCACTGTCTGAATGTAACCGACAGACACCATTTGTTGCTGCGCCCGCGATGCTGCGCTGGCGGCAGCGGGGAATGGAGATTGAGGGCGGGTACATGTGGAATTCGCTTACCAGCGGCTTGGGTTCCACTACTAACGCTGCGCGAATGAGTATCGAGAGCAGCCGGCGATCAAGCTGCGCCGACAACGCACAGCGCACCTGGGGCGACAGTGGTGGTGGTGAGGACGACGAAGATTATATATTTGCGCGTGGATCCGAAGGCGGCACAGCTGGGCGGCGAAAGGCGAAGGACTCGACGGCGTTTATGCGCGTGGCGTTGGGAACTGTGTACGTAACGGCGCTACAGACGCCTTCAATGACGCCCGACACACGTGCTGAGGAGCAACAGGCAGACGCGCCAGGGTTCCGACTGCGGCTGTGCACGGTGTATGGCGAGATGTCAGCGTTCCTGTCTGAGGACCTGTCACAACGACCATGTCCGCAGCCAATTGTATATGTGGATATTGGGCGGCCAGAGCTGGTGCTCAATCTGCAGCTACAGCTGGCGATAGATGATGCACGGCGGTGGGCGGCGCGTCTGCGCACTCGTCTCCGCGCGGTTCGCACGATCCTCCGTGGCGGCAGCCAGCAGCCTGCCAGCCAGACCGCGGTAGAAGCCCGGACCAATGGCGGAGGCAACCACCACATGCATGCGCTACTCGACATAGTGTTCTCGGATGTTCAGGTGCATGTGGCAGTGGAGCGTGCGCTGTATGCAGTGCAGCCGCATGTTCCGATTGATAAGAGACCTGGCAGAGGTCGGATTGCGCTTCGTGTGCACCACTTTGAGAGTCATCTGCAGTGGACATTGGGCAGTGGCGGCGAACCAGCAACAGTCAAGTTCCGAGCGACCAGCAGCCCAGTGGTGGCACGATGGGAGGAGCAGGCTGCTGACGCTCCTCAAAGGATTCTACTACATGCCAGACACGGACTTCGAGTCAGCGGCAGCGCCAGCTTCAGCCGCTCGGAGAGGACCGCAGCGCGTTCACACGACACGCGACGACATGCCAATGTCAATGTCAGCGTCGAGGCGGGTGAGGTATCATGTATGTTGCGCGAGCACGACTTTGATCGGTGGCTCTCGATGCAGCCGCTCTGGCTGGCAACTCGGCTCATGCATGGCGAGCTGGAGGTTACTCAGCCGGTCGCGGGCACTACTCATCAGACACTGGCAGAGCAGTCGACCGAGGAGCGGCGGCGGAGGCTGGCAGCGACAGTGCTGGTGAGCTTTGATAGCCTGCGTGCGACGGTGCTGGCCAGCGACAACGATGAGGACGTGCGCAGCGGCACCGAGCATGGCATGCAGATTTGTCTGAGCCGCGGGAGCGTCGGTGTGAGGGCAAACGGCGGCTCAGTCGAATTGCCACATCCGTTTGGCATGCGCGCCAGCATAGGACCGCTGACATTCAATGTGGCGTGCCAGCATGCCACAATGTTTCTGCTATCGGCAGTGGCCCCCGCTTCGGCGCAATCTGAGACACACAGCGCTCCTGCCGGTTTTGTGGCGAAGGATCTCTGTGGGTGGCAGGCAGACACAGTGCAGCAACACATCGCTATGGTGCAACCACGACTCAACGTCAGTCGACAGCGGCTCGAGCCATACCGGGCACGGCTTGTGCTGGAGCTCGAGGCGGTCAGCATGTCAGGGATTGCTGGAGTCAGCTCGGTGTACCGGTGGGCGGTGGTCATGCACCACGTCAAGTACTGGCGACGGCGGCAGAGACTTGCGCGGCATATGGCCACGGGGGTTGCGGTGCCAGATATACCAGACGACTTGGTTGTAACCATCGACAGCGAGCTGCTCGACGTGCACGGCGACCTAGTGCGCGCAGCGTTTTTTGATGTTGACGGCACTGGCGGTGTTCAGATGGAGGAAACTTCCTCGTCGGCAACACACGCGCCGCAGCTCAAGTTACGCATACCGCAGGCGCAGCTCCGTCTCGAAAAGACGCGACTGGGCACGAGCGGTGATTTGTCAATTACGCTGGCAGGGCCACAGATGACGCTGTACGGGACATCGACGCCCAGGGGCCAGACAGTCCAAATGGCGCCGCAGCCGCTGGTATCGCTCAGCGAGAGCTGCGTGAAAATGCGGTTTCCATCCAATGGCAAGCGCGCCGAGTTGGCACGCGCCCAGGGCGTGCGCAGCAATAGCACGTACAGTAGCATCGATATTGCGTTCTTGCGCGGGGCGCTGGCGCTGGGACACCGCTATAATATGGCCGAGACTATTGACGGATACTCGCTGCTTCAGAAGGCATGCAAACGTATTGCGCGCAAATCCGCGGCCACTTGCGTCCCACCAACGGTGGTGTTAGTGGAGGGACAGCGAGCCAGAGTTCGACAGCTGGCGGCTGCATTGGGCAACGCGCGCACCTACAAACCGCCAGCGCTGCGTCCGTCGGTTGTAGTGAGGCCAGCGGCACCTCCCACATTGCATCAGCCCGACGACATTCCCACTGTTAACTTCCACGGGCCGCAGTTCACCGTGATGGTCCATGATGACCCGTTTGAGACGGCGTTGTCGCGCATATACCAGGTCGGCCTGCGTGAGCAGCGCGAGCGTCTGAGCCGTCTTGACGCGTTTGATGCGCGTGCGCAGGAAATGCGCGAAACCAGTGCGCGTACAGCACGTCGTGGTTCGCTCTCTGCTGGCACTCGCGTACCCGTGCCGCGCGAGACGCCGACGCCGCTACGCCGCAAGCACACAACGGGCCTGCATGCATATCATCGCCGGGGTCGTCGCGCAGCAAAGGATCCGCGGTCAATGTCGACGGCGAGTCTTCAGGCGACAGTTGGCGGAACCCAGACGCCTCGGTCAGCGAACCGCCGGTCGCACGAGCTACCGGCAACTGCGCCGATTGCGGGCCGTAGTATGCGCGACGGGGCGGCATCGGCCACAGCCAGCCAGTCGTCGACGTCGTTGGCAGCCGACGGAATCGAGCAGCCCGCGTCATCCGAGCCGTTGGGCAGCGACGTCGAAGCCGAGATTGCGGCAGCGTACCAGCGACTTCTGCGCGTCGAAGCGCGCGAGTGGGTGCAGACGATCCGTCGCCACATGGTTGCGCCAGACGTGCGTGTAGACAGCAATTGCAGTGATGGGATCACCCTGGACGGAATCTTTGAAGCGGCGGCGGCCGGCCTTGGAGCGCAACGATGCGGAGCAGCGGGAGCGCGGCCGCCGTACACGTTTAGCCCAGCGACGTGGACGCATCCGCCTGTGTCGTTGGCGCAGCTGGTGCTGGCGCCGCTGTGGCTGACGCTGGACACGCCGCTGGCTTTGCTGGATTTTGCGCAGGTTGAGCGTTACCTGCGCCATCTGGACGCTGCCACGCCGCGGCGACCCGAGTGGGCCACGCTGGTGCCGATGCGCCTGCGCTTGAAGAGCGGCGACGTGCACATGCAGCTCCGCGATTTTCCGTTCCCGCTGCTGAGCGTGCCCGCGCCGCGCCCTTGCGCCAGCCCGAGCGGCGACGCCGAGCCGCGCTGCTACGACGAAGCGCCTGCCGCGCTTGAAGTCAGCGGCAGCCTCGTGCTGGCTGAGCGCCCCGCGCACGAGCGCTCGCTACGCGCAGTGTTTATCCCTGTCGGGCCGAGTCCGCGCGGCTCACCGGGCGGGCTGCAGCGCACCGGGTGGCCTTTGGCAAAGTCGTTGCAGTTCCCGCGCATCTTTGCAGCGCTTTCTGTGCTGCTCTTTTCAGCGCCCGCAGCGAGCGCCGCCGACGCACCAGCACCAATTATGTCTGCGTGGGGCGCAAGCATCCAACCGGTGATCTCAGCGCTGATGCAGCGCCTGGAATCCGCAACGTCCAAGAGTGCTGACGTCAGCCCTGGATTGCCCTGGTGGGACAAACTACGCTCGCGTCTGCATCTCAAGTGTCGCTCTGCCGTGGTCGAAGCTGGCACAGAACAGGAGAAGCCAGGGTGCGAGCGCGGGCAGATGTTCTTCTTAGCACTTGACGGCCGTGACCCGTACCAGTTCGTTCAGAAGCCTGGCAGCTACCTGTTTACCATGCGCGGCGGTGTGCGCGTGTGCTTGAACGAGGGTATGCCTGGTGCTGAGCTGTGGGATCGCACATCGGGTCGTGGCATCTACTCGGTGCCTGCTGAGGATGCCGCACCTCCTTCTGCTGCTCTTGGCGAGTTCCTGCAGCTTCGGTGTAGCGAGTTCTTGATGGGCGTTCCTATTGTTGCCGATGGCTCTGCGGACGCTGTTCGCGCAAGCCCTGATATTTCTCATGGTCGCCCTGAGGGCCCAGTCTCCGGCAGTCCTGACCATGTTGCTGGCTCTGGCAGCGAAGCCAAAACTGGCTATGGGCAGGCCACCAGCTCTCGCTTTGGTTTTGCTACACACAGCGCTGATGCGCTTTACCACAAAGTGCTGCTACATCTGTCGGGCGGCGTGCGCATGGGCATCGGGCTGTCGTCATACATTCCGCCAGACCAAGCTGGGAGACGCCATACGCATTGGGAGGTGCATCCGATAGCGCCAGAGAGCAGCACCGCTATGGCGTCCTTGGGCATTAGCGACGCCTATGCCGGTTACCGCAGCACCCGACTGCACACAAGCATCAGTCTGCTTAGTCCGTTCGCGAGCCCAGCCGATGGAGATGCACCAAATGCGTTCATGTCGCTGTACCTGGCGCCTGGCGCCATAGCGCGCGGGGAAGCCGCAGTACGGCTGCCGCGGCTGCGCAAACCAGACGAGCGCGTGCGATCCAAGGCCCCTGAGCGCTGGACTGCCTACGATGTCGAGGCGCTGCTGTCACCACTGCACACGCTGTTCCCCGATGCGCAAGGCGCGACACACGACCTGTTCTTTACGCCGTTTGCGGACGACGTCGCATCAGACAAGGGCAGCGCAGTACCGCAATGTCGCATCAGCGCATCGGCAGCTGTGGTTGAAGGCGTGCGGCGACACCTACCATTGTACGTGGCACGTATGCTGCTTCCTGTGCGCAAGGGCTCGCTGTACCCGTTCACCGAGACTTCCGACAACAAAATTGGCAGGTGTTTGCGTAGCATGCGGTTGGTGCTGGATCTCCGGAATGTTGAGCTGGCGTTCTCGCAGCGCGATCAGGATGTCAAGGAACTGGAGTCCCGAGAATTGGATGCGCTCGGCCTGTCATCTGATGCGACTGCTGGCGCCAAAGCCGAAGGGACTGTGCGTGAGCTCAAGGCGCGTGTGGTGTCTTTATCTTTTAATCATTTGCTGGAGCAGACGCAGGTCGCTTTGCACGTCAACAGCCGCACTGCTACCAGTGTGGCCGCAGACTCGCCAGGCGCTGCCGCTGCCGAACCCTCTCCACGAGCACGACGTCCGGCTCCCAGGCCCCGCCGCCGTGCAGACCGCCAGCCCAATACTGCGGGCGAAGCTACTGCGCTGCGCTGGGGCATTGGCGATGCCAGCTTGGAGATCGATTATTTGGACGTCCGACTGGTGCAGGCAGCCTTTGTGCTGCCGTTGTTTGCGGCTGCTGCCGACCCCCAAGAAACGGCAGCCGAGGCACAGCAAACAGTCAACGGTTTGCGGTTTGAGCGTTCGGCACTACAGGACGTTCCCACCGCCGACCGCAGCTGGATTTCGGGTGCCACCATGCGCGAACTGGACGCGTTGGATATCGGCCAGGCACTATTCAGCGCGCCAAGCGTCGTGTGCGTGCTGTGGTCACCCCGCCTGGTTTACTTTACGCAGCGTCCTAATCTTGCCTTGTTTGACGGCCGATTGGATGAGATCTTGGATGGCTCAGAGTCCACCATGGGCTTTGTCACTGCCGCCTCTGAGCTCCCTTCCAATCAATGCCAGCCGTCGCCAGCACCTCCGCCGCCATTACGTGCTGGCCCTACGCGCTCGCTGGACTCTGGGCAGCTGCCCACCGTTGATCCACAGCTGCTACGTAGCAACAGCGCACAGCGGTCGCGGGCGGCTACTGACTTGCGCTCACCAGGTATGCGACCGCGGACTAGTGGGTCGGGCGATGCGAGCAGTGTGCGAACCGTAGCCGTGCATCGGCGCAACACTTCATTGCTTGACGGCTCCGACGAAGATATCCGCGATGGTACATTGGAAGCCAGCGGGACGTCTGCGGAAACGCCCAGTGCGGAGATACGCACGCCAGCGTCTGCACGGTCATATCGGTCCTCATTTCATCTGCTGGGATTGGCGCGCACTCGTCAGCGAAGACGAACCATGGCCGGGGCACAGACGCCCGATCGCGAGCCATCGCCGCGCGACTCGGAACATGATCTGCCCGAGCTGCTGCAACGCCAGCCTAGTCTTCCCATGGATCCACCACACACCCAGACGGCACGCATGGCGCCCACGGGCCCCGATCCAGCAGTGATCATGCGCGACTCGCGCTCGACGCAGGCAATGCTACTGCACAAGCGCAAACAAATGCTGGGCGCGGCCATCCAGCACGAACAGGCCGCACTCGCTGCTCTCAGCTCTCAGTTTGAACAGGCTACCATTGGCAACGGCGAGCGCTTCCGCTGCGAGATGTTGCAACGCGCTGAGCATATTTATGAGCTGGGAGCACGCCGCAAGCTCATTAATGGATGCATGCGGGTGTTGGGCGTTGACCCCCAGAATCCTGCCCGCCGCCTTGGTAGTGTGGGTGTCCATGGGAGTAAGGATGCCGCATCTGGCGCAGATGAATGTGATGGATTGGAGTACGACCAGGACACGCAGGAAGTCGAGAAAGTGTTGGCTGCGCTTTACCGCCATCGCTGTCTGATCTACTCGGGCTATCTGATTTGGACTACGCAGGTACGCGACCGTCTGATGCGCTTTCTGTACATTCAAGACTGTCTGATGGCCATCGAGTACTATCTCTCCGAGTCTGCTACTAATGTGGTGCGCAAAGCTACTGCAACTCGGTCTAAGGAAAGCGCGGCTGCTGCTACTGCAACAGAGGCCTCTTCTAAAGAGACTCCGCAGAATTTGTCGAATATGCCACCAGCCAAAGGTAGCGACCGCAGACGTAGCAGCTCCATCGACCAATCTACTTCGACGGTCTCTCGCCCGGATGCGCCACCAACCACTGGCAGGCGGCGCGCTGGTAGCCAGCACAGCAACAAATCGCGCTCTTCGCAGCGCTCTCGACACATTCCAGCACTGCTGCGACGGCTACGAAGCAGCGACAAGGTCGAAGGGAAGAGTAGTGCCAAGGCCGAAGCGAAGAGTAGCGCCAAGGCCGAAGCGAAGAGTAGCGCC
>JANBQQ010000046.1:0-73367 GCA_027577275.1 Coemansia sp. RSA 988 | reverse complement strand
GTAACCAAGCTCCTAGAGCGGTCATTGTACAATAAAACTGTCTACAGAGCTAAGCGAGCAACAACTTTGGACTTAACCCACGTTTCCAACAGAAAAAATTAACAATAGCCATAGCTTTTTTGCTAGTAAATGAGCTTGCTAGCTTGAAAGCGTGGAATGTTTTTACAAAAGCTACAAACCATACGCTAAAACAGCCCTTGCACCATCTTTGCCATCAAAATAATTTTATGCCAAAAAGCAAAGCGATATTTTCTCTAGCTTTGCAAGTGCCATTACATAATTTATTTTTCTTTGTTAAAAAGAATTGTACGTTTTTTTTAAAAGGAAGCTATTGCAGTTAGTTCGTCAAATAAATTTGTTATAAAAAGTAGAAATGAAAGTTTGTCTTGAGATTTTTTTTGCTTGCTAGCTTAAACGTTTAAACAAGTACTTATATAAAAACTAGCTTATTTACTTTCAAGAAAGTCGAAACAACACTCCAGATCATGAGCCCATTTGATGTCAAGCAGCTGCCCGACTGGAATACTGGGTTTGAGTCCAGACTTACTACCGAGTTAGGCATGTCCTATAAGGAATACGTGGGTCCACTAGAGAAATCGACAAAAGATATGTGCCAATACCGTCTGCTGCGGTTGCCCAACAACATGGTGGTTGTATGCATCAGTGACCCAAATTCCAAAACCGCAGCTGCAGCTTTGACTGTAGATGTTGGTTCGCATGCCGATCCTAATGATGTTCTTGGACTGGCTCATCTTGTTGAACATATGTTGTTGATGGTAAGCACCAAATAATGAATAAAGAAAGCAAAAGGCATACTTGCATTACGTGGATTATTTGTATTAAAACCAGCATTTAACATGCTGCCTCTGTGTTTTAATATGTTGCTTTAATAAATAGGGGTCGGCCAAATATCCAGGAGATGGTGCCTTTAATGATTTTATTTCGAATCACTCTGGATCATCTAATGCATTTACCAGCGCCTCCAAGACATGTTACTATTTTGACATCGATAATGAGGCATTGGATGGGGCGCTGGATCGCATGTCCAGCTTTTTTATTAAGCCCTTGCTTAGTGCAGAGGCAATTGGTCGAGAAGTCAATGCCGTTGATTCAGAATATCAGTCTAAGTTGACGAGTGAAGGGCGGCGACTAAGTGAGCTTCAAGCATGTTTAAGCAACCCAAGTCATCCATATTCAAGATTTAGTGTCGGAAACAACGAAACCTTAAATAGCTCCAACCCCGAAGAACTATCCAAGAGGGTTGTAGAGTTCTATAGTTCCTACTACTCGGCTGATATTATGAAGCTGGCTATCATTGGCAACTACTCTCTCGACGAGCTTACCGAAATGGCCGTTAACAGGTTTTCAGCAGTTAAAAGTAAGGGGATAACCAAACCTTTATTCTCAGGTCATCCGCTGACTAGGAATGAGCTTGGGAAAGTTACCCGCTTTGAGACGCTTAGCGATATAAATGAAATTTGCATGACGTTTCCGCTTCCGGATACCCGTGCCTATACAAGGAGTAAGCCAATTGGATATATTAAATGGCTTCTTAATCACGAAGGTCCTGGCTCTCTAACTCAATACCTGTACTCACAAGGATTGGCGACCTACGCTATTGCTAGTATAGAAAGTTATGAAGGCTATGGTTTTTTTGAGATTGCTGTCAGCGTTACACCCAAGGGAATGGACCAATATGAACAAGTTGTTTTGGCAATTATTGCTTACTTGCGTATGTTATTGGAAAGCGGACCACAAGAAAGAATTTACAACGACATTGCTTCATCATTTCGTCTGAAATTTAATTATTATGAACAACCAAATCCGACCAACTATGTTATCGGTATATCATACGATGCAACTAATGGCTATATACCGCCAGAGTATATAATATCCAACGGCTCCATAATGGAAGGGTACGATTCTTCACTTATCTCAGCAGCTATGGATTTGCTAAACTCCACAAACTATTCACTGTTCATCGGTGCAAAGTCTCATAAAGATGTTGAGCTTTCTGATGTCGAAAAATATTATGATGTGCGTTACTGTGTTGCTGAATTACCTAAGAATCTTACCACTGACCTCGGCCGGGACAGCACCATGTCAAATTATTTCCATTTACCCAAGCCCAATGACTTTTTTCCTGAAGACTTTTCCGTGCCCAAATCAACTGGTCCACGCCCAAAGTTGGATAAATCCGTGCCTACACTGTTAAAGTATAATGATGGCCTGGAGCTGTGGTATAGGCAGGATGACAAGTTCTATCTGCCAAAGGGAGTGATTAGTGTAGAGATCACGTCTCCCATCATTAATGTCTCACCTCGCAATCGAGTCATATTTGATTTACTCTGTGGATGCTGGAGTTATATGCTAACCGAAGAACTGTATAGCTCCACTTGCGCCGGGTTATCATATTCAATCAGTGGTTGTAGTACAGGATTGGATATTAATGTTGTAGGATTTAGTCAGAAGCTACCTCTTCTGATAGAGCGGGTAATTAGCAATATGCGCCGTTTGGATATTAAAGAGTCTGTATTTAACGACTGTCTGAAAAAGCTTCAAGAAAACTTTAGCTCTGGTCGGCTAGCGTCAGTATTAGATCAAGCCTCTTCTTGGGGAAATCAACTCTTAATGTATTCCAATTGGCACTCCACTATGCTTGAGAAGTCTCTTAATGAAGTGACGTATGAGATGCTGAATAGTTTTGCGCAGACACTTTTTGATCAGGTACGTATAAAGATGCTGGTAACTGGAAATTTTACCGAGCAGCAGGCAATGGATACCGCATCCAAAGTTCAGAAAATCATTAATGCACAGATATTATCGAGCTGCCAAATGCCTTCTGTGCGACTGGCAGAGCTTGACCCTGGCTATTACGTTTTACCAAAGACATCGCTCAATAAGGAAAACACGCAAAGCGCAGTTATTGCTAATATCCAACTTGGATGTACAAATGACACCCGTGAATGGATGACATCTATTGTGGTACTTGAGATCCTCAACACATCATTTTTTGATCAATTGCGTACCAAGGAACAGTTGGGCTATATTGTTAATTCTAATATGAATAGTTATGCAAACGGGAATATCCAGCTAATATTAGCCGTCCAAAGTGAATACAATCCAATATACCTATCCTTACGCATTACCGAGTTCTTGCGTACATATCGTCAGAGCCTCATTGACTTGGACGAAGAAAACCTTGCCAATATCATCAAATCTGAAAGCATGTCTTTGCAAGAGCAGTTAAAAACAATAACGGGCGAAGCTTCAAGAATGTGGAGTGCTATCGACGGCGGTGAATACGATTTTGAGCTGATCAGCAAACAAGTAGAATGTCTAGAAACGATAGGCAAGCAAGATATTATTAAACTGTGGGATACGTTTGTAAACCCCGATACTGCGCCACAGTATATGCGCACAGATGTTCACATCTGGTCAACAAATACGCATCAACCATCCTTTGAGGAACTAGAAAAACATCCAGCAAGTATCCTAGCGTTACAGCGTCTAGTGAAGCATGGTACAAACCATGATATTAATTTGGAGGAGTTAGATGCTTTTGTAAAAACTGCTAGCGCAGATGGTGGCCAAGATAATGCATTTGAAAGGCTTATGACGCTCTATCCAGCGTCACAAGAAGTAGTACAAGACCAATCCACTGATGATGATGATGATGATGATGATGGTGATGTCAATGACAATGACAGCAGTAGCGACAGCAATAGCAACAACAGCAATAGAGCAAACCCGAAGATCCAGAAAATTAAAACTGGTTTGCAAATGGCTCTTGCAAGTGCTGTTAATGCATCGAATTATTGTAAGCATTGCTCTGTTGATTTTGGAAATATCGGAATGTGTCAAACATGCGAGGGTATTTGGATAATTGATGATATTGCCAGGTTCCAGAGCACGCAAAGATTAAATGGATTACCAACTCCTGTCACCAAGTTAATTCCAAAATACAAAGACTAAAGATTGCGTTAGGATACAAGAACCTAGCAAAAAAAAAATAGCACTATTAGTGATGTCATTTTTATATTAAATCTTTATTCTTTATATTGTTAAATCTTATCTGGCCAACCATCCACCCATCCGTCCATGGTCAATGCTGAATTAAGTAAATAAATTCACTATTTGAGGTTGCTTAGGCAACAATAGTAGCTCAAAGTTTTAAACGTTTGGAATATTTGCTAATAAATTGTACTTTTAAGTACGAGATTACTTTCCAAAGAAATATATTCAATAACTAGAAGAAAAGCAAAGATTCCAAACATTAATCACTGGGACGTACGAGACTTAATCCGTCTTCCCAGCGAGGGGTAAGTGCTTGATCTGTCACCCGGTGATCGGGTAACCACACTATTCCTAAAAAAAAAAAAAAGTAAAAGCGTTGTAAAAGCTCTAACCGCTCATATGAATGGTGAAATTGTTCAAGAAACATACCTCAGCACGTAGTTTGTTGTGTACAGTTCAATTGTTTTTCGAGCCTCTGAGCTCTTCCATAGAAAGGCGGGCTAGCCACAAGGAGGTCATTTACAACAAGGTTTTATACTATATTGACAAAAAGTTGTTTTAAGCCCAAGATACATTGCTATCCTGTTTTCAACTTTAAAGAACCAACTGTGTTGTTTGAGATGTGAAATAAAATTTAAACCAATCAATTGGGAATAGAACAATAAAAATATCCCAAAATATTATAGATTTCTTTCAAGTGAACAAATCAAATCAGATGTCTGTTTTTCTGTATAAATAGCGTATAATACCTTGTCCTCTCCATTTATTAATCCATATAATAATAAAACATGAGATCAGAGAAAGAGCCTAAAAGAAAGCATGAAGAACAGGATATATTTTGTACAACAGCTAAGGGCGGAGCCGATATGGTGGCTAAAACAGTTAATGTTTGTTGTCCAATATGTCAAATGACATTGTCGCATGTTGATCTTGAGCATGCAGAACGTCACGTTAATGGCTGTCTTGATATTGAATATCTCGAGAAAAGGAAAAGGGCTCGCCAAGCAAATAATAACAACAGCACTATCCCGATAAAATCGGAAATGATAGCTGAAAGAGTTACAATTTCTGAGACCACTAACGCTAAAGTGACAAAGCATGATTCCAAACCAAGTATTTTGATGGGTTCGGTTGAGGAAATGCTTCAAGAGATCGAGAATACATTACAGCCTTCACCATCATTCTATTCACTAAGCGGACCCAAATATACACAAGGACACATTCACAAAAATGCAAGGACAGATTTGAAAACAGGAGACCGCAATACAAAACCCCTTCCTAGTTACAAACGCATGCCACACACATCATTTACTGTAGACGCATTTAAATATGGAAAGTTGGAGTTTTGTACTGGCTACTTTCTCACGCACTTTCATTCGGACCACTACGGAGGCTTAACAAAGAAGTTTAGCGGCAATATCTATTGTACTCGAATCACAGCCAACTGTATTATCAAAAAACTTGGAGTGAACCCAGACTGTGTGTATGCACTGCCGATGAATACTAGATGTCTTGTTCAAGATATTTATGTCACCTTTATTGACGCCAACCACTGTCCTGGATCTGCAATTATTCTGTTTGAGGTTCCACATTCAGGAAACTTGGTTAGAATCGTACATACTGGCGATTTTCGTGCATCAGATAGTCATATTTCGCAAATACTACATGTATTTGAAACAGATGTGCAGCAACCAATTACGCCATATCTTATTGCTAGCTGCAACAATAAACATAGACAATGGAAGCGTGTTGTGCCGATGATCGACTATTTATATCTTGACACTACTTATTTGCAGCCAGCTCACACCTTTCCAACGCAGGAAAGTATTATCCATACAGTTGCCGAATTTTGTCGCAATGTAAACGATGACCCAGCATACCTGACCGACTTTCTTCAGCGCATTGGCGGAGGCTTTAAGAAAAGTACGCATGAGTCCAATCAAAATATAAGATCTGGAGGTAACGCACTGACTAAATCATCGTTAATTACACGATGGTTCCGACCTAAACCATCATCACAGAACTTGCTTGGATCCTTCAAAAGGCAACGAGTGTTATTTGTCGTTGGATCGTATTCAATAGGCAAAGAGCGATTATTTATCGAGATTGCTCGTCAACTGAATACTAAGATTTACGTATCTCGCGACAAGCGCTTAATGTTGGAGTGTATAGGAAGCCCAAGTCTGCTTGCACTTCTTGCCAACAACATGTCGGAAGCCCAGGTACACGTGGTTTCGATGAGTATGATCAATATGCGAGGCATGTCCGAATATCTGCAGGCGGTGCAAAAGGAAGCTGCATTCTTCTCTAGCATTGTTGCGTTTAGTCCGACGGGGTGGTCGCATGGTGGCGCATACTACTCTGGTCGCAAGCAGCAGCCATTAGTCTGGCCTGAAAAATCTGCTTGTGTCGATGTGGGCCCGAAACTTGATGACCACGACATTGAACGCATGGTTTCTCACATTGCATCTTCCGCGCGCATCCAAGTTGGCGTCAGCAGCAACAGTGCATTTTGCATTGACAGCCTCAAACCGCGTGGGTCTTCAAACAAGGTCACGATATTTCCGGTTTCATACTCTGAGCACTCATCCTTCACAGAGCTAGCAAAATTTATCTGCTCATTGAGAATCGGCACAGTGGTGCCCACTGTATTTGCTTCGGATGAAAAGAACAAACTAGCAAAAAGCTGGCTTCAGCATTGGGAGGATCTCAATATTGAGTTCGGACGTTTGGTTCGCAACAGCACCAATCCTCGAATGTCTCCCGATCGGCACTCTGTTCCATGTTTTGAGCAATTGGTATAACAAACTTTATGTGAAAAATAACGTAATAAAAAGTGGATGTGTAGCGATTAAAAAATATGACAAGGCACACGTTTAAAATAAAAAATATGTGCTTGTTAACAGTCGTCCTCACGAACCGCAATCAGATTGCTCTTACTTGACAGTCCAGCACGGCCACTGTGGCTCTCAGAACCATCCGTGCCTCTGATATTGTCATCTTCAGGTGTAAGGAACTCACGGCTGGCCGAAGCAAACATCTGGTCAATCAGCGCAGTTGCGTCAGATCTGATCATGGTGCTGTTACGCATGGCCAATTCGGTGTTGGTCCTCAGACTCCGGTTGCGAACTACCTGTGGCTGGGTCTGCGGAGATACATCTGGTGAGTAGTGCGGAATCGGGGTCAATTCCTGCATAGCGGAACTTGGCGGCGCAAGCACGTCTGCAAGCGACGGCCGGCGACCAGTGGCCGCTGATGGATCGGCAGAATACGAGCGCATTTTGACAGGGTCCATTCCAGCTGACGATGGCGCTGGACTGTATGGCATTTGTAGGCGATGCGCTCCCCATTCAGCAATGCCGCCCGTACCAGTGTAATTGTCGATTTGAAGACGAGCAGGCCGTGTACCACGGGCGCCGCCTGCAAGGGAATATTTTTCCAGGTTCGGGGCGTTGCCAGCAGCTTCTGTATGCAAATCAGCTAAAGGTCGACAGTCATTATCATCATCAGAAGAGAATAACTCATCATCAGGAATCCGGTAGGGACCTTTGTTGCCTGGCAACATATGGCTATTGCCAGTGTCGCCCACCTCCCCATCAGTTGCGACAGATCCGCCATCACTAAACTCATCGACCTCCCATGGACAAACGTCGGACTTGTTTCTCGCCTCTTTGCGCTGGGTCTTCCGCCGATTACGCATACGCTCCTCTTCTTTTCGCTCAATATCAGGTTGCACCTGTAACTCGGCGACAACAGCTTTGAGTTGTTTGAGCAAGATAATCATCTCATTGCGCGTTTCAGTATGGAAATACCAGGATTGTGGTACCGATGGCAAGACCACAGGCGCAGTATGCAACTGTTGCGGTTGCTCCTGGATATGCTGTGGTTGCGTGATCTCTACAACCCAGTTCCGGTTGTGAAACGAATCGTTGACGCAAGCAATAGTGTTCGGACGCAACCGAATAGTTGACAACGCCGTGGCAGACGGTGAGCTGCTTTTAAACAAATACAGGACGTTGCCAGCAAAAATAACAAATCGCCGCTGCCATTGTTTGCGCCGCCACAACGAGGATTTTGACGACTCTACAGTCGTGTGCATATGAAGCCAGAGCGCTAGCCGACTAGCAGGTGTAATATCGCGCACATAAACGGACGGAGCATTAAAGGATGCCGAGGAGCTGCCTCGGGACATAGCCTTTGACATGATCGACGGTGGTCTTTGTGAGTCGTTTGCGGGCAATATGTCTCGCAAGTTCAACGCTGGCGACAAGTGACCTCTGTTTTCGCTGCTATCGTGGCTGTAGATTGACTCGTTATGGATACTCTGCTTTGCAGAATTCGAGAGCGATTGGTGCGGTTGCTGTTGCGTCTTTGCAGAGGCTGCTATATCAGGGATGGAAGATCCAAACAAATTCGGGTACTGCGCCGACGTCAGCACACCAGCGACCATAATGCGCCGACGTGACTCGGAGGACATGCCCGACAGGTGGGATGACGAGCGCGAACGCGTTGGCTTCTTGCGTTCGACGCTCCTATCGATGACTGGGCTCTCACTGACCGGCGAGAGGCGGGCAAGCGAAGGCCGGCGCTGGTTTAGATCGTAGTGGCTAGGCAATGACGGTGGAGGCAGATTCTCTGCCGTCAATGGGGTGCCAACCAGCGACTGGGTCGAAACTGCTGGATTTGAGCCCAAGTAGCCGGCGGTGATCGAGCCCTGGCGGGTGTGCGAAGCGCGCGGCTGCAAGGTTACCATCGACGAAGCCTTAAGACTAGCAGCCTTTAACGTGCCAGTATCTGGTGAAGCAAGCTGAAGGCGGGAAATACAGGCGGTCAGTCGGTCAATATGGCCGTTGAGGTCCATGTATGGCGTTGCGCCCGCAGCAAGAGCGGCGGCAATCTCGCCAGGCATAACTGATGCACGGCTACGCATGCTGCGTCTATCGTCGGAGCTGGCTGCGTCGGTGGGCATCGCCGAAGAGCGCTGCTGGGAGCGGCGAGCGGCTTTTCCGGGGCCGGTGGCGCCAGTGGTTGCGGCTGGAGACCCTGCGCCACCCTTGGTTGAATAATGTGTGTGTGTGTGGTTTGGAAGTTGGCGACGCGAGACAATTGCTGCCAGAGCGTCCTCCATCTGCGTGATGGCTTCGACCGGTGCAGTCAGCGACAGCGGCATGCCAGCAATAGCTGAATCTTCGGCGGCGCTGGCGCGGTCACCCGATTGCGCAAGAGACCGGAGCATGGCAATGGCGGCATCACGTGAGCGCGGGCCGTCGTCTGATGCAGAAGGCAGGTTAAGCAGGCAGTACGAATCGTCATATGTAGCAAAAGACAAGGGCATCGGCGTAGCCACGCTCTGCTCCTGCTCCTGCTCCTGCGGCTCCTGCTGCTGCTGCTGCTGCTGCGCCGCCGACGCCGACGCCGACGGACGCCTATCAACAGAATCCTCGCGCAATGCACCCTTTTGCTCAAGTAGCGCCTGCAGCTGCTGGTGGTGCTTCTCTGAGTCCCAGTTGGGCGCCTTCTGCTGATTTTGGACGGCGGTGGCGCTGGAAGTTCCTGAGGCCTTATCAGAGATGCTGATTCCGGCGGGCGGGGTCAAAAATGTATTTCGCGGCGTCGGCATGGCGCTAAACGAGTCCTGGCTTTCAGGCAGCTTGTTGTTTGTGGTAATAGCTGCGGTGACAGTGGCGCCAGTGGACTCTACTACGCTTGTAGCGCTAGTGCTGCTGCTCGTGCTCACTGGTCGCGAAGAGAACTCGTGGTGCTTCAGGTCTGCTGGCTTTGTGGACGGCGCATCTAATGTCGCCATATTGCGGGTAGAAAGGATGTCGTTGTACACCACCACGTCGTCCAAGGCCGTCAGACTACCGCGGTGCTGCTGTGTATCGGCCACAAAGTCGCAAGGAGAGAAAGTGGGTAGTTGAGAGTATTAGTGTGACGAATAAGCCGCAGAAGCACAGTGGAAATAAGGTTGGCACGGGATGGTCCGGGGGTGGTCGGTATTCAGTTCAATAGCGTTGATGCAAGGGGAAGCAGAAACCGGTGGGATAAAGGCTGTGATGGGGAGGGAGAGAGAGAGAAAGAAAGAGGAAAGACGAGGACCACACAATTAATCTGAGGCAGAGAGCGAGGAATAAGACAAGTTGTGAGAAAGTAAAAAAGAAAACACGACAGAGCGCGCGCGGGTTTATTTTAGGGGAGAGACGAGCAAGAAAGGAGAGGGATGCAGGATGCAAATTATCGTGATCGACACTTGCGCCAGCCATTTCCTTCCTGGGCGGCAGAGTGCCAAGTGATGTTATTTCTACTTTCTGTGTTTGATGGTCAGGGACAAGTGTCAGTCTATTTTTTTTATAGCACACAGTTCCTTTCAACCACAATCAGGAAGTTGATTTGTTGATTGTGCGTAGAATGAAAGGCAAAGACTAGTGTACTTTTTTTGGTTGTGCAGAATGGCATGCGCAGTACTTACCTTGGGCTTTTTTCCAGGCCGATGGTGTTCCTGCAGTTGCTATAAACGCCGCAATGATAAAAGCACAGAATGCAGCCGACAGACTCTGAGATCAGATCTAGCGGTCGAGCGATTAGTGAGGGTGATCTCCCTCCAACTACTTAGCGTTTCAATTGCACACAATTTGTTATTGTCCTTTGCTTTGAATCCAAATATATAACCTTATAAAAAGTGAATCCCCAGCGTGAGCTGTGACACACAGAATGCAACAATAAAGTACAATTGGGAGGGCAATAAAAAAAGGTAGCACTCAGCAAGAGGTAATACAAAAGGGGCTTGCTCGCGAGCACACAAGTCTCCAGCATAACACAAGCAAGGATCTGGAAGCTTTAAAAAGAACGCGTGTGTGCCCATATGACCATGGTAGTGTTCTTTGCAACTTAAAGGATCAGGCCCTTAGATGCGCACCAATGGAGTGATCGGCAGCAATCCAACGCCATCTGCTGCTGAAGCATGCGCAGTCAACAAAGCGTGTCTGACAAGAAGGAGGGATGCAGCGGCTGATGACGGCGCGCGATGCGGATCAATGCAGAATATCGGAGGCACCACGCACCCAAAGCGTGGGGGAAATCGCGGGCGACGGTTCTGTACAGGAGGGAGAGGCTGTAAAAAAAAGCAATGTACACCTGGCAATGAAGGAATAGGAAATGCACGCGCACATGCTAGCTAGCCCAGAAGGCAGTCCCTCCACTATGCTATGGACACACCTCAAGAAAACATTCACACATTTGGTGTAAAGGAAGCCATTGCAGTGCAAGCCTCCTTTTTCTTCTAATTGCAGAGCTCAAAATGCCATGCATACCAGTCCCAGCTTTAATCCCACTCACAGCAGCAACAGAAAGCTGGCCGGACACGTGGACATGTGCTAACAGTCAAACAATTGCCAATGAGCACAGGAGGTTTGCACATCCAGACTTACCTTGTCTCTGACGTCTCTGGTCTTTCTTCGCTAATAGCGCGCTTGAGTTCAATAAAGTGGGTTTCAAAAACTAAAGCAAAATCTATCAAAATACAAAAAAAGGTTGTTCAAACTATGCAACAAGTATAGAGGAATGGAGGCAAAGAAGAGATTGGTCAAGGCCTTCTTTTTCGCTTGGAATTGGCCTACTTGTGAAAGCGGAGCAAAAGATTAGAATGAACGTTATCTGCACATCAAACATGCACGTATCGCCCAAAAAAAATCGTCTGTGCTTTATGCAGTCGTGACGAATAATAGGCCGGTAATATCACTATAAAAGACAGAATATAACAATAGAATGTTGAACCGAAAACAATTGTATATTGTTGTCAGGCTTACAAATATGATATTTTTTTTCCAGAAAGAGAATGACAGGCAGGAATTGAATGAAGGAGGGGGTGGTATGTGTTTTGCTGCTGTGGCCCATGCGCCTGAATAATTCTGTTGTGGGCTTTGTGTTGTCGATTGTCAATGTAGGCAAAATCATCCTGCTCAATCTTCTTATTAAGTTTCTTTCAGTTTCTTTTATGAATTTGAATACATGTCGATCGATACTGGGAAGCGTACACAAAGAGTGTTGTTGATACACGCAAAATAGAATATACAATTTCAATTGAGTGCCGTGGCGGTCCAGCCCTTGCATTTCAGTGCCAGCATCGATAGGAATTCACATTACAAGGATTTTGAAAGAGTTCGCCGATGTCTTTTTCGGGAAAATGCTTCATATGTGTGCTATTCAATGTGTTATCCTTTTACACAGTTTGCAGCTATAATTCAGAACTGGCGCTTTTGAGTCTGAAAAAAGTTTGCAAGGCGAGATATGAGCAAAATACATCACATAAGCCCAAGTGAGCATCTACAAAAAAAAACAGACCGACCTAAGAGCTAAACGCGCCACTTGAAGTCAATTATTTGCATAGCTTTCAGTTCAAATACCCCTTTTATGTAATGTCGCTTGTTGCGAGTAAGCAGAACAAGCGTTGTCAACAAAGATAAACAACCCATTTACTGTTGCAAAAAAAGTGCTACATAACCTCGGCCTCCTCAACCATATTGACATCTTTTGCCTTTGCCTGCTCCTCTTCTGCCGCACGCGCTGCAGCTTCCGTCTGCCGTCTTTTTCCACAATCACATATCGGCTTTAGCAGCTTATCAAGTATAGACTCGCTTGCACCTTCTGTTGCCGAGCTGTCTTTTGGAAGATTGTTCGCGGCCTTCAGATCACCATCCAGTGCATTGGGCGCTGTGGCACCAATCTTCTCTAAAAACGCAGTGCTTGCATTGAACTTTGCTTGTCGAGAGGACTCGCCAACGCCTGTGCATAAAGTTTGTCCATGTACCTTGACGTCGCAGCTGTACTTCACCATAAAATCTAGCAGATTCGCGTTTGTTGTGCTCTCCCAAGTAATCATGGTACAGCCCCATCCTTGGCAAACTAGTAAGCTCTGCATTACTGGATTGAGCGATAGCTTGCCTGTGTCTACAAACTGATCCAAAAATGGTGTCAAAAGTCGCTCGTACACACGCTTGATGGCCTTGTGCTTCATTCCAGAATCCAAATATACTGCGCCAAAGAGCGACTCAAATAAATCTCCTAGAATCTTTGGCGCCTGTACAACGTTCCAGCATTCGGGCGGCAGATCCTTATATACTTCTATTGCCGATTTTGTTGCTTGCGAAACACGGCGTCTCTTTGCGCGATGACCATCCTCCTCTGTTTCCCATGCTGGCGCGGTGCTATCAGTTGCGCCAGTTGTTCGTGCTTTACCGATATCCATATCGTCAACACCTCTGCCGATATCTAAATCCTCGGAATCTGAGAATTTATGGCGCTTGGCCCACATATTGCGTGCATAACTGAGTCTGTTCTCATAATCCGAAATTGCATCGCGAATAACTACCGAGTTGTGTCGAAGATGCTTGTGCAGGCCTAGACAGACAAGAATAACTGCAAACAGATCATTGCTAACAGCAATGTGCTTGACCAGCGTTATGCGATGCGGACTCAATGGCGGTTGATAGTCATAGTACCGCTTTGTGACAAAAAAGTCCAATAGTGCGTCACCTAGGAATTCCAGACGTTGATAGCTATTCGAGGCCAGATCCAGCGAGCTGCAATGTGTAAGTGCCTCTATCAACAGTGTGCGGACTTTGAACTTGTATCCCAAGACTGCCTCAATATCTGCCGCCTGACTCTCGCCTAGCTGCTCCAAGATTGGCGATCCATCAATCGCAGACAGCTTGTCACCAGAATCCAAGGACTGCATGCTAAACAATATATCGGACTTGTCAAGCTCCATCTCGTGCAAAAGATCCACTCCCTCCTCCGCTTGTTCATTGCTAGAGATTGCCTCGGTACGTAGATCGTGTAGCTTCTTCATTTTCTGTTTACGCGCTGCCAAGTTTGACCGCCAAACCTTTGCAAAAGATGACCAAGATGTCCAGGAACTGTCCACTACTCCCAGAGCCCGCGCTGCAATGAGAGCGCCATCAATCCCGCTGTCATTTACACACGCTCCCAGAAGTGATTCAATTATATCGGCTACGGTCTTATCGCCTAGATTGCGTTCCTTAACAACCACACGTGTCTTTGGTTTTGGCTTATTTGGGTTTGAGGTCTCTTGAGACTGTGGAGAAGATCTAGCAGTTTTCTGCTCTGAATCGGCAGTATTATGCGGTTTTTCAAACTCGGAAGTAGCTATCCACGCTTGTGGAATAAACGGCAAACGGTTCCAACCTCTTCCAGGAAGCCTCACATCACGCCTGCTGAACGTCTGCGTGATAATATAAGGAGGGAGATTCAAGCGACAAGAGAGCTCAAACAGATTGGCATTGCAAATAATACGCTTTCGACGAGAGGTCAGAATACCCTCATGCGCATCAGGATATGTAACAAACAGCATGACGCTGGTGATATACTTGAGTACTGAATCACCCAAAGTCTCGAGTCGCTCATAACACATGTCTGAGCTGGCGCTGCCCGACGTAATGGCCATACGCACGGTCTCCACCTCTGCCGGAAGCCCTAACCTCGATTTGACCTCAGTTGCGAGCAGGACGTTGTCGATACGCGTAAAGAACGATGGTAGCAGCGATAAATTGTTGACATCGGCCAGCGTCATAAACTCTTGCGCGCAAAAGAAAGGAGATGCGAATCTGCCCTCAGTAAATGGGTTAGGATCCTTGTCTGCCTTTTTTGGCTGTCCTGCTGCCGCGAGCACCGGTATTATCGAAAGGTAATTGAGCACCAGCGGTGCATACTTGACTTTAAACAGCGGCACTCCAGAGCCGACGTCCGTGGATGGACGCATACGGTCAACATACTTGATTTCAGCCCAATCAGCCAAAGTCTTCACAGCCTCTAAAGGCTTGCGATATTTTACTCTCTTTAAACGAACCGGCTGATCGGAAATGGTATTTGCATCAGAATTCGTAGTAGGAGTATCAACGGCAGTCGTCTGGGACTCGTCTAAAGGTGATTCAGAAGGTGCACGACCCATGGACTTGCTGCTGTCAATGTGTGCTTCCGGAGACCGTTGTTCAAAGCCAGTGCCAGCTTGGGTAGGTGTTGTCGACTGGCTACTGGTGGCATCTGTGTTACATGTCTGAGCACCCTTTGAGGTTTTCTTGGATGGGATGGGTTCGGCTGGCCCATTAATGCCATTAGCTTGAGCATAGTACGATCTTAGATCAGAGTAAAGATCTAGGTCGTCGCAGATGCCCTCTATGATTTTCAAGTGACCACCGTCCATCCTGTCAAGAACTAGCGTATCGACGATGTCCGAGTAGTCATCTGTGCTACCAGAATATACAACCGAGCGATCCGCAAAGCAATACTCTGCAAAATCAAAGTCGATTCCTGTAAAGTCGTCTAATACTGGCGCTAGGAGACATCCAACCTCGTGTATGTCCCAGCTCAACGCCATCTTCAGCACCCGCATCAGCACCGCCGATGAAAATGAGGCCAGTGACTCAACTTGGGACTCGTCCAACATCTGGCTGCCTAGGTAATGGAACGACAGGTTTGTCGCACTGGTATCCACTGCGCCATCCGTCTTCGCGAACTGATTCAAATAAAGGGGCACTGATACATCATCCGGAAGCTGGTTGGCTGTAACTAACGCCAAGTATGTGGGCTCTGGGGATAAAGGGTGCATTAGCGGCACAAGGTATATGTGCCAGACAAAGGGGCAGTAGGATGGTCCATTGCAGGGGCTGGTAGTAGATACAGACGCAGTAACAACGGTGTCAGCTGTATTCATTTGGCACATGCCCTTGGGACCAGCGCTGCTATCATCAACGCTGGGAGATGCATTGAGCTTCACGCCAGAATCGACTCGGGAATCGGCAAGCCCACCAGACTCACTTATAGGCGGAATAAGAGCGAGCGGGACAGCAATAGGATAGGATTTCACTGACGAGCGCGCACCCTTAACAGTCTTCGAGTCGCCCTTTTGTGACAGGCTCCCTTCATCCTGCAATGTCAACTCATCTTTAGCGTCAACCACTGGCGCTAGATTGTCGTCAATCGCGCCCAGCTGATGGAGCTTTTTAGCAGCGCGATAAGCCGCAGCCTGCTTTGCAAGCTTCTTATTCGGCATTTGTGGCCCAGTGACCTGGCGAATCGCCGCATTGGACGGAAATGTAATAATGCAGCGGAAAGCATTTACTTGTGCTGGCCCAGATTTCTTCTTCTTCTTTGTCGCAGTGGCAGGATCGGGAGACGGATTGGGCTCATTTGTATCCTGTGTGCCACTCAGATCAATGATGTGCTTCTCAATATCAAACTGCGGAATAAGATTGCAGAACAAGTCCTGTGGCAGACGCTGCACGTAGCAATATACGATGGATATTGCTGATAAATATGTAATGCGCGCCTGAGAGGCCACAACTGTGTAGATACGGCCGCTTTGGTCACTCTGCTCCACCCAAGTTTCCTTTAAATCCGTGTCGGGGCTGTCATCGACCTGCAGAGGCTTGCGCAAATCGAGCAGAAGCCGATTATACTCCTTGTTTGCATGGTTGCTAGTTATTACGCCAACAGAGGTGTCACCATCGCCAGATTGCAGCTCGTCTCGACACCACTCGCGCAGGCATTTCTCGAGATTGACAAGCTTGAGATAGTCCGTATATGTTCCTACATGCTCAGGCAGCGGCCGCCTCATTTCAAGCATTTCGTCATCGCTGTCCACCGCATCTGGATCAACAATCATATTGTCGTACAACCCAGCGTCGTCATCCTCAGGGCTTATAATAAGACCATCTTTCGGATCTCCGCTACCAGTTTTCAGCTTCTGCTCGACGCTAACCTCGGGCACCATGATGATAAACTGCGAGTCAGCCATTCTGGCACGTCCGCGAGACTGGATAAGCGATATTGCTGTCTTTGGCATATCGAAGCGAATGACCACATTGCACGGCTGGATGTCCACGCCCTCCTCAGCAACCTGTGTGGCAAAAATGAGATTTAGTCGTCCCTCGGAAAAGTCTGTCAATGTCAGCTGATTGGCTGTCCTGACGGATCCACCACGAATAGGCCTATCGATGTTATTGCCAGCCTTCTGCGCCGCGCCTAGAAGCGCATCAGCCTTGACAAAGTCGAACTCTGAAATCTGCGAAATTATAAACACCAGTAGAACTGCCGTGATACGTCGTTCTGTGAAGACAATCCCTCGCAGATTATCGGGCTTGTCATGCCACTGGTGAAGAATTCCAAGAAGCCGATTAACTTGCGGAGACAGCATACTACGGATTTGGCTCCAGGGCTTACGAGCAGCAAACAGCGCCCGCACATGCGGTATTGGATGCGATACTGCGGCATGCTGTGCTGTCATAGACGTATATGACTGGAAATCCTCATTCATAAAGATCCCTCCATGATTGCGATCGATGTCCATGGCTTGCTTCAGATGTTCGAGGTCAAGAAACGGGTTAACGACAGCGTCGATAATAGTAGGCTTATCTAACACCATTTCCACATCAAATACCGGCGTACCCGGCCCTGATGCTAGGTGTATGTCTGCATCCATATCCTCGTCTTCAAACATAGAGTTGCAGTCTACCTCTATGTTTTCTTGAGCAGATCCGGTGGACTGGGTGCTTTCCACACTGGTTTGAAGTTGCGATGACAATGGCGTCGTGGACTGAGTTTGAAATGGCGTTCCTATTGCATTTCTACTAGGTGCTGGACGTTGAATCGTGCTCCGATGCCATTGCTGGATATAGTAATGCCACATCTGATCTACGCCAAATGGCCCAAGCAGAGGCAAGATGGTAGACACAGCACTTAGGCCTTTTATAACCACTTTGTTATTGCCACATGCCTTTACCAGAGCAATCGTCAAAGGCGTGTCCTTAAACGTGGGTGGCAGCTTATATTCATAGCAGATACCTGTCGAAGTAGACAGCGATACATCTGCATTTGCTGTCAAATCCACAGTGCATATTCTCGAATCCAACATGGCCTGCAGGTGCATTATCGAGCCCTCGGCGGTCTGATGGGAGTTTAGTGGCGAGGCTGTCATGCCGAATATATGTGGCCGATCTTCCTCCGAACACTGGTCGTAGAACTCGCGCATGATAAGTGCATAAGGGTGGTCTCCTCTAGCGTGATGGCACTCGTCAAAGACTAGTAGATCAATATCTGAGAATTTGACATGTCCAGATCTCAGTGCATTGAGCAACACCTGGTGCGTCATAACCAGAACGCTGGCACTGTTCCACTTGGACGACCATGTCGCTTCATCCCACTCATCAATGCCCATTGAGCCCACGTACTCTTGCACCTTCTGACCCGTGTTTGCCGCAATAACTTTACTCTGCTGATGTACAAGCGCAACGGTGTTGTTTAGAAACACGCGGACCTTTTTTCGCACTCGGTGTGACGCACGCTTTTCACTCTGGGAGGATGATTTCTTTAAACTCTCTGCGCGCTGTGCAAACCATTCGATCAACATCACCGCCACCAGTGTCTTGCCAGTTCCGGTTTCGAGCATAACGATTGAGTTTTTGGTCAAGGCCTGCTTGAATAGCGACAGCTGATAGTCCCTGGGCGTTTGTGTGTTCAATATCGGCGTGGCTATAGTGTCACCACTGCCGCTGCTACCGCCGCCACAGTCAGACGCAGCTCGATCCATGTTCTATTCGCCTGTTTCTTTAATGCTACATGTTTCCCAGCGTCAGTGGCAGGCCATTTAGCTCATTCAACAGTAGTTAGCATGATGTCTGCATATCGCAAGAGAGTAGATCAAAGCTCCCACGTCTACTACTGCTGTTGCTACTGTTACTACTCAGGGTATACCTTAGTTAAGAGATTATTTATCAACCAGCCCACCGGGTTGTGCCGTTCAGCTATGCAAATCTAATTCAAGCAAGTCGGTTTCAGCAAAGCGCACTTGCTCAGAGTAAAATAAAGGCAAAAATCGAGGTGAAATAGCGCTTAGCAAAGAGAAAATAATACAATAAGTTAAATGCTTCATCAAAGAAGGCCAACAGCCTCTTTTGATCACCTCACTCAAGCCAAGTCAGGTTCGATGCTTTGATATACCAAGTCTTATTCTGGACATTGAAGGCGATAAAATAAATCAAAGCTAGCAATATCATTTACTTGCTAGCCACGAAAGAAGCGCCTTTTGTCTCGCTCTTCTTCAACTCAGGGATTGCCTTCTGGACCAACTCCTTCTCGTACTCAGAGATGGACTCTGGAAGAGGCAGAACCTCCTTGACGCCATTCTTGTCGAGCTTGACGTAGGTCGAAAAGAAATCAAGTCCCTCCTTTTCAAATAGAGCAGTACGGATAAACGCCCACTCGAGGACGTCCTCGCCAGCACCAGCACGCAGAAGAGAGTCGGCAAAGCGTGCTCCAGCATATGCCATTGAAAGCGTGGCAGAGCCAGTGCCGTCCTTAGCCTTTACGACCTCGTCGCCACCAAACTGTACGCGGTGGGTCAGCGCATCGCGCTCCTCCTTGGAGAGCTCGAGACCTTTGACCTGCGAGAAGAGCGGGATGATGGTGACTCCGGCATGGCCGCCAACAACAGGGACGTCGGTAATCTTGCCAAGCTTGTCGCCGATAAAACGCGAGGCGCGCACAAGATCCAGGCTGGTGACACCAAAGATCCTACACAACCAACAATAAAGCTTTGCACATAGTGCACATATCGAGAGCTGAAATTAGTCAATGACCTGGTCTGGCTGCATTGCGCGAGTAAAGGAGATAAGGAATGGGGGTTTTTTCTGCGGGAGGGGAACCGACTCTACGATGCGGATCTGCGAGGTCAACGCAAAGTGGGTTCGTGAGATGCAGCTTCGCCTTGCAACGGGTAGGTGTTTGCAAAATTACGGTAATCGAACAAACGCAGAATTGAAAGAGGGCGAGAGCACAGCAGTTGAGCTGTTGGTTTTTAGTATACAATAGACAACTTACCGCTTGGGGTCATAGACGCCGGCCTTCTTGAACACCTCGGTAGCAATAGGAACAGTCGAGTTGACAGGGTTTGAGATGATAAGCAGCTTAGCCTTGGGGCAGACCTCAGCGCAGGCCTGGGTGAGGTCGCGGACAATGCTAGCATTGGTATTAAACAGATCGTCGCGAGTCATGCCAGGCTTGCGAGGCACGCCAGCGGGAATGACAACAAGCTCGGCACCCTCCAATGCCTTCTTCAGGCCGTCCTTGTCCTTGGCCGTGTATCCGGTCACTTCTGAGAGTGTGTTGATGTGGCCCACATCAGCAGCAACTCCGGGAGTGTTGACAATATCGTATAGACCAAGGCTGGTAACACGAGGGTTGGCCTTGAGCAAAAGAGAAAGCGGCTGGCCGATGCCGCCGGCAGCACCAAGAACAGCGACCTTGGACTGCAGTGGTACGCCAGTCGAGAAAGAACGAGCTGCAAGTTTGATCGCGTTACGAGTGGCAAACATTGTCTCTAATCTAGACTATGTGTATGCTTGTGGCTAGTAAAAAAGGTGTGTTGGAGTAAAGAGTGTCTAATAGGCAACAAGAGAAGGAAAGATCTTTACGAGCAAGACCTTTCGAAGCAGAGGCCATTTCAAACATGCAATGTTCGGAGACATACAGCATGATAAGGCTGGAGGCTTGTGATTGGCCGAATTTCGCCAGAGCTTTGACGCGGACTTCCAGGAAATGCAATGGCCACCACAAGCGCAGTTGAATCAACAGCGCAAGCTGCTTTCGTTGGCATGTGAATTTATTCAAAGCAGATGTTGTAGAGAAGCCTACAGAAAATAATAGATTAGTCCCTAAGATGGTGGTGTTTGAGTAGCGCTAGCCGGAAGCGCGCTTTTTGCCTTAGTAGCGCGTTCCTTCCGGCACCGTTCCAAAGTACATGCCTCTCGCCAAGATGTAAGATCCAGCATAGCCTGGCCCTTACCGATACTGATAAGGCGAGCAACCGTGACTGTCAGCGCCAACTCCTCCTGTGTCATCATATGTTCACCCTTTTTGTGTGCGGAACGCCGGGAGTCCGCATACTCACTCGAAATAATGTCCGACACATCCTTAGGAATATTAAAGTCAAGGCAACGCGCAAGCTCCAAATACTGGCGTATCTGCTCAGTGTGCATAGGATCCAGCGGCTGCAAATCAACAGAGGCGTCTGATTGCATTTTTGCAAAGAACCGTATTGCTGTATCCGCCAGATGAACATCGCAATCGTTCTGGAGTATTGATTTTCCAGTAGACAGTACAAGAACACGCAGATTGGTTGGTATGTCAATTGGCTGGAAGGGGTACAAATACGTCACAGTTTGTTCGAGGATGGACGTTTGAAGTGCGTGTAGATTGCGAACGCCATGCTCGTCAAGCGTACCCTCGTGAAGACATGTCTCGTCGCAGATTATTTCGGTTCCAGATGCTAGCTGCAATACACCAGCCCTAAGATCACCCTGCTCGGCATTGGGCAAGAACGTAGAGCGATTGAGCAGCGCAAGATCAAATGGTACTTCAATGCTGCAGGGAACAAATTGCGCAATCGCATCGCTGATCCACTTTGTAGCTGGGTTGTTGAAACGGAAGCGTCTTGGCTGGTCATTCTGCTGTTGCTGTTGCTGTTGCTGCTGCTGCTGCTGCTGCTGCTCCTTTTCGCAGGATGGAATGCCAATCAGATTTAGCGAAAACTTGCCTACCTTTGCGTCCTGCACACGCACTGACTTGGATAGCAGATGTAAAAGCAGGTACTGCGCAGCCAGATCATCGCCACCCAGAACCGACGCCAAGTGACTCAAGCACATGTCCCGACGAGCAGCATAGTCACTCAACTCTAGACGAGGATGACTGGGTACTAGACTATGAAGTTGGACGTCGGCGTGGTAGATTGCATGAATGCATGGCCACAAAGCCTTTCTCTCTTCATCCGATTCCTGAGACTTGGCATTGCACCCAAGCTCGTAGATACCAACAACATCAATAACAGATGATGCCTGTGGCGCGACAGTGGGCGAGTAAAACTTTACCAGCGCAGCAGTGTGGTTTTCACCAGGCAACGGATACTTGCTAGCTAATCCCAAGGCAATTTCGGATTCTGCGGCAGCACCAGAGTCTGCATGGACACTGGTGCGCTGGGATGCGCTGTTGATCGATAATGCTTCTAATGCACTCTCAATTGAAGCCGTCGACTCAAGCTGTGCCCATTGGTTCTGGCCAGGAACAGACACACAATAGGCGACCTCCTTCTCCGTAAATACATTACCTGTCGAGCCGTAGTCAACCTCCCACCCCTCTCCCAGGCCGTGATCAACATCTGTGTACTGCGAAAACTTTTGCCGAACTTCGCCGGTTTCAGAATTCAAAACTCGGGCAACCGTCAGGTGAAGCTCCTCACCATAGCTGGGATCCTGGACCATGCAACGGAATCTAATCAGAGAACCGTTCTTGGGTGACGACTGGCCATTTGACTGATCAAACACAGGGATGCGCTTGAATGTATCTGGGTTCGCAAACGCGCTCTGGAAGTACTCCTGTGCCACCTTGCCAAAGTCTTGCGGGCTGTAACCATCGCCACTGTTACCGGCAGTGTGGTTTTCTAACTTGAATAGCGTATGGTTTAATGCAAAATTTTGTACGTTTGTGGTACCAAAAGAAAAACAGTTGAAACGGTCCTCGTAATATTAATGAAAGTGCTTAGTGACTCTGTACATTTGTATGTACCAGACAACATTTAAACAAGGTACTAACCAAAAAGCCGATTTATGACAGTATGAGGCGCGCTAAGGCATTCGACTGCAGTCTCGGGCGTGCTAGCGACTGAAGTTGTCATGGCTTGTATAAAAGTAAGAAACGGCAGATCAGGTTTTTAATAGCTAGTGTGAGAGAAAAGAAGAGAAAGAGAGCAAAGCAGTTGCTCAAGTATTTTAATGCTTGCCAAACAAGCTCATTGGTAAGGACAGCCAAAGATCAACAAAGCTTCTGATCCAACCATGTTCACAATCGTAAGCTTCCTCAAAATAACCAAAATGGGCTCAAGTGAAACTACAGCAAAGGTGCAAGTGAATGAAAATGAAAGATTTATTGTGAGTATTAGAAGAGGAGAATGGCAAATGCTGCAACTAATCCTCGTCTGAACTGTCATCGTCGCCGCGGCGGGCGCCAGTCTGCTGGCCACGAAGCTGGGCCATCTGAGCAGCAATGGAATCCTCCTCAGGTTCGGAAATGTCATCAACAATTGCTGGCTCGGAAGGAAGGTTCGTGCGGTCGACAACAGTCATCTGTACCTCCTGCATGACGTCGCACCCAATGAATGAGTCTGACTTTATCATGAGATGGAAGCGGTACGTCTCTTTTTGAGGGGGCGCCTGGAACTGCAGAACAACCACGCGCTCGCTGGCAAGGTCGCTGATGCGTACGGGCGGCACAACCAGCTTGCCACTCTGGTAGTTGGCAAAGCACACCCACCACTGCGAATTCTTGCGCCCAGCAAAGTAAGGGCAGTATGCCTCAGATGGCGTCTCCTTCTGCTCCTTCTTTGCAAAGTTTGACACGAAAGTCTCGATCGCCGCTGTATCTTCGTCAGCAATGCTTTCAATGTCCGCCACCGGCATGCCCTTCCCGCGAGGCGCAATCTTGCGTGGTGCGTTCGCAATTTTGATCTTGACAATAAGCGTAACAATCGACGCTGGCGTGACGACCTTGTCGCCAACAACCGTGAGCAGAACACGCGAAATCTCGAGCCGAGGAATAGTCTTAGCAACCTGGATCGTCTCTTCAAACTGCTTGTCGTTGAGTACTGCCAACGATTTGCGCTGGTCGGATGCGGACATGCGCATAAGCTGATGAACACTATAAAGATTCTTTTCTTTGAAGACCTTGGACTGGTTCTCCCATGTAATGTTCGGAAGCTGGATCAGCGGCGCATCGTGAAGATATACGCCCTGTACTAGCATTTGCGAAATGCCCATCAACAGAGAAGAACAGGTGTACCAGTTGTGCGTGGTAGAAATCTGCAACAAACCACGATGAACAAGCGTCAGCGCCGTCATCACCGTCTGCAGCTGCTGGTCCGCTATGTCGGCATCATCAATCTTAATACGGAAGAAGTGTGCGTGGAGCAGAATATTGGCCTTCCATGCATCCTTACTGGGGAACTTCTTGGATGCACTAAATATTTCGAGTGCATGGAGACGGCTGACATGCTGAATCTTCTCCGACAGGGATTTCAGCGCTGCCTCATCGGATGCGCGATATTTGAGATCATCCTCAGCAAACTCTCCTGCTGCGGTAAGTAACTCGATCAGGTTGCGCTGACTGATGTGTTCGCGGATATTCTTAAAGAAAGTACTCATGGTTGGGTTAAGGATGTGATCCTTCTGGAAACGCGTCGAATTGTACCACCAGCGACCGACATAGAATGGCATAATAAAACCGAAAAGCAGTCCATACAATGCTAGCACAAATGGCGATGTGTGCGCCTCAACGAGAAGCTTAGGAAGCGCAATGCCCATCGACTGCGTCTGCATACCATCTGGATTGCCATACTTTTCGTAGTTCTCGCGTGCCTCTGCATTTGTAAGTGTCTTGTGTGCCCGATTAATCTCCGCCATCATATCGCCTGCCTTTTCCTTCATCTCTTTATCAACCTTGTCTGGATGCCACTTTAGCGAGAGCTTGCGGTAGGCCCTCCTGATAACTTCTTCGGTCTCGCCGTTATCGATGCCCAGCACCTCATAAGGATCCCACATCTTGGCTTCCTTCACCTCCGTTGTCTTCACTTTGTATGAAAGAATGAATACCAGCGCCCAGCCGATAAGGATCAGCACGACCTTGATGCTTGGCCCTGAAGACTTTGCTCTCTGCTTTCTCGAGCGCAGCTTTGGCGTCTGAGGTTTCGACGCAGTAGCATCGCCTTCTACAAGTCGTGCTTATTTGAGGACACACAGAAGCGCTTGTGTAAAGAAGAAAGACACATTAGCAAGATTGTTTGACATAACCACGGCCAAAATTTGAGAGCATCACAGCAGCAGAAAATAAAACAACACAATACATACTCTTGCCTGCTAGCAGATATATGGTTGCTGGCGCCACCACAAGACTGATTACAGTCAGTGCATAGTAAAAGAAGGTGACGCCGGACTCGTCATAGGTGTACTTGGAGCGCATTTTCCCGACCAATGCAAAGAAGATAAAGTGAGTCCGAAATACAGATTTGGAGGCAACCTGGAATTCCCAGCGCCGATTGAGAAGCAAGCAGTGGGTATCGATGAGTATGTTGGAAAGCAAGTCCTCTAGAGTGGCACAAGCCAAAATGAGTCTCTTGTTGCCTCTGAGCATGTTCATTCTGGGCAGGCGTTGGAGAGCTGCTATTGGCCAGCATGCAATCAGGCAGATTAGCGGTCTTGGCCCAGATTAAGGTCAAGTGAACCTTACTTTCAGGGGTGCGTGTGTGGACGGTGAAGGCGGTTTCAGAAGCCGTTTCGGCCTGAACCTGCATAGTCAAAACCCGATCGCGGCGCCTGACACCTTCCATTGGCCTTTTCCTCTCTTTTTTTGCATGCAGCCTGTCTTTTTCCTTGTACATAGAGCACAAGGCACAGAGCTGCTTGAGCGCATTATTTATGAGCGCCTATGCGCTATATAAGGTTTCTGCAAACTCGTGGCTAAAACAGTGGCTGGACCCTTGGCCGGGAGGCCGATACAGATATAGCGCGCATGCAAACCATGCTCTATGCATTAGCGCAGGATGAGTATGCTGTACATTTGTTTCAAGCTCAATCTGGATAGCGTTATTCTAAACCATTCTCAACTGTAATTTAAATATTGTCTTTCTCTCCGCACACGCGTGTTCCTTCTCACAGCTTTCAAGACATTTCCGATCATATTCTCCACAAAAAAAAAGTTTCTCTTCTTTCTTCTATATATAGGCACTGTTATTTCTCATTGTTGCTGCTGTTTTGTGTTGGCTTGTTGGGTTTTATTCTGCGCACACTGCGATTAGAGCAAGTGACATCGTATGTATCTCGATTTACCGCAACAAATATGATACTCGATATCGCTTTTAGCGCCAGTGGCTAACTAATTGTCTAGTAAAATGGCTACCTATGTTTGCATATTTTGTGTGTATAGACTGTAGAGTGCAATCAATTGCACCAACAACTTGAGCATAACATCTGATTGCTGCTGCTACGCTCTGGAGTCGACAGCACTAGCTTTGTTCGAGTATGCCACCAACATGTCCATCAAGCAGTCCTCAGCAATCACGGCCAAAAAGCGCATGTCAGTTGTACTGTCGCTACTGTCACAACAACGTTTGTCTGAAAGGCATGAGGGTAAGTGGAAGTGCTAATGGCAGTCCACCGTGATCATTTTATTACTTGTTTCAGGATGTGCCATTATCATTAACAAGTGAGTGCTTTTAAAGTGGCAGACTATTCTCACATGTGCCTTGCTAAAAAAAATTGCAAGATTTAATAGCTTTGACAGCTGGTGTATCCAGGTTTTAATTGACCTCTACTGTCTTGCGAGCATGCGCCTAGCCCTTTGCCACTAAAATGCACTCCGCACAACTATAAGTCAAAGCAGATATTTCTACTTCTTCATGACATGCTGGGATGTTTCAGTATGTCAATGCTTTCAATTCCAGCCCCCCCCCTCTCTCTCTCTACCGTGCCAAAATGTTTGTCTAATAAGGAAACTGCTGGATACTGCGAGATTAATGGATCATATTCACCGACCACTTACGATTCTGTGATATTTGAAGAGCATGCAAATGTAGGCACTACTACTGGCCGATAACCGGATCGAGCTTTTTTCGACGAACATGCCGCCAATGTTGTAAGTAGTTACTCCAAGCATTTTGTTTTAGCTTGCGACAAATTCAAATAGCTGAATCTGGCAACTGATAAATATTTGTCGCACATGCACTTCCTCTTCGGGCATTGCAACTTTCAACAATAGGAGGATACAACTTGTTGGGGCAGATTACACAACTCGGTCGTGCCGATGTAATATACGAAACGTGGCGTGCTTGGGATGGTAAGCAAAGCAATTCTACAATTTTGTATGCGCTATGCGCGCTTGCCGTCATGTAAAGTGCCCATGCTAACAAACAGCAATTTCATTTTTATCCCTGATTTGTCTGCCAAATTGAGATAGCGGAAATGAGGTTGGATACCACATAACCCAACCATGCACTGAGTGTCTCAAGGCATGTAACAATGGCCATTTCTGGATGTTTTTGACCGAAAATGTCTACCCAATCGAGATAAAGGAATTCGCGCACACAACAGCGTTTGCTGTGCCAAGTCATATTCCCGAACTAGAGATGGAAGAATTCAGCACACTCTGTCGTGACGCCGTGTGCAGATGATCCAGGTGTTTTATTGCAAGCAACAGTATCCCTCCGGTGCTAGAAAATTTGGGCTAACGCCCATAGAGTAGCGTTTCTACAACAACGTCAATTTTCAGCCAAATGTAACTACCTTAACTAAGCCTCCCACAAACAGGAGATTTCAGATCCTGTCTATAAAACCATCAGATGAGTGCTTAAATAGGAAAAAAAAAAAAAAAAAACAATAACGCCTCCTAATTGTGCATTATCAACAATAACTGCAAGATTCGTTCTGTTAGTATAACAGCAGAAATGGCGGATCTTACACAAAAAAATTCAGAATCCACATAATGCATCAGCAGAACACACGAAGGACAATATTTAACAGGGTAAAACAGGATAGAAACAAGACAAAAAAAAGGTAAATTAATGTAGAAGCCCCTTGTCGGAAAGCTCCTCGTTGTAAGTCCGCGTAAACACCAGTTGTGTGCAACCGAGTGTGCGTGTGGCAAAGGCTCCTTCGCAATACGCAAAGTAGTACTCCCACTTGCGGCGGAACACATCGTCATAGCCCACAGCGCCATCAGAATCAACTGCTTCCTTGACAGTTGTGCTATCGTCAGCCGCTAGCTCTCCTTTTCCAGATGCGCTTCCAATATCTGTCAGCGAGCTGGTCGATGGGACGCGCGAGCGTAGTCGGCATTGCCGCTGCTGTGCCAGCTCGCGCTCCTGCAAAATCAGCTGTGCATTCTTCGGCGCTGCCGTTGCCAGCACCTTGTCGAATCCGTGCAGAAACTGCTCGCGCCACACACGTAGCGTGCGCGCATAGTGGTCTGGAAAGTTTGCTGCGCTCTCCAGCATTAGCATCCCGCGGCTGCCTTTGGTTGCCGCTGCGACAAGCGCCGACACGCTCGGACAGTGGCCACCAGGAAATATGTGCTTGTTGATAAAGTCCACACTGCGTCGATACTCGGCATACCGCTCCTCGTTCATCGTGCTTGCCTGCAGCACCATCACGCCGTGTTGTGGATGCAGCAGCCGATGGCACTGCTCAAAGTATACTGACAAATACTCATATCCAACATGCTCTACCATCTCCAGCGAAATGATCTTGTCAAAACAGTATACCTTGGGATCCAGATTGCGGTAGTCAATCAGCACAATCTCAATGTGGTCGCTTAAGCCAGCCTGTGCTATCCGCCGCTCGGCAATTTCCTTCTGCTCCGTGCTCAGCGTGACACCGAGCACACGGCAACCGATGCGCTCAACTGCCCGGATGGCTAGCGAGCCCCAGCCGCATCCGAGATCCAACACATAGTCGCTGGACTGCAGACACGCCTTGTCAATCAGCATATCAAGCTTGCGCAGCTGCGCGGCCTCCAGCGTGTCATTGGGTCCGTCCCACACTGCGCACGAGTACGTCATGGTCGAGTCCAGGAACATCTCAAACATTTCGTTGCCCAGGTCATAGTGCGCACTGACGTTGCTTGCCGTGTTGAGAATCGAGTTGCCAAAGCGTGTGCTGGCAAGATACATCAGCGAGCTGACAATAGGCGACGACGAGGCAGCATCAAGGGCAGTGCGGTTGTAGATGTAGAAGCGCACAAAGTCAACCAGGCTGGTCACAGCAATCTCACCGGCCATGTAGGCCTCGGCAAATCCCAGGTCTTGGACAAGCATCAAGCGCACCCAGAACTGCTCGCTAAGCACTGTCAGACGCACATGAGGGCCGTCGTCAGCAGGATTGCCAAAGGTATAGCACTTACCATCCTCCTCGATGGTCAGCGAGCCAGTCGATGCAGATTCAAGGGTCTGGAAAACTTGTTCCTTGATTGTTGGAATGAGATGGCCCCATGACTTTCCAAGAAGCGCGTTGCTAACCTTGCGGAAGGAATTTTCAATAAAGTTCAGTAGCGCATCTGTTATGCGAAGCCCGGTTGTTGCCTTGGCAAATGCGTAAGATAAGGTCGACATAAATGATTCGATAAGCGTTGATAGGGTCCTAAAAGATGTCCAATATTTAATCGGAATGACGAATATGGAACAGAGAGAGAGAAGGGAATAAATGGCGTTATAGGTAAGGGCTTTCAACAGATTCAGAGTGATGGTTATACTTTGAAGTCGTTTCAAAAGAGGTTGAATATTGATGTGAATATGAATCAAGAAGGCTGGGTTCGTTAAAGTTTTAAAAAGAGGGCTGGTCGTAAGTGCAATACCAGTTGTTGTTCTGAAACAGGTCAATGTTGCTGATATTTATACATACGCTTCTTAGACATGCCTGAAAGCGCCAGACGCCACCGCGCTAGTCTATACTTGAACTTTTCTAGGCTCAAGCTGCGGTCTCAATAATCATGAACAAGCACTCGCATGCATTCACTACGGCTTTTCCGCGACCATCAAGGGAGTAAAGTGGCCTCCGTGATTTACTTGAGGCATATGCATCTCGCGCCTAACGATATTGTTGCGGTGCAGATAAAAGCCACATGACATACAGTAGCTTACCGTACATGTAAAGGTACTTTCCTGGATAAAAGCCATTACCGCTGACAGCACTTACACTACCTTAGAAAGACCCGCTGCCATTACAATAAAGGAATTGATGCTGATTTGAGGATGAATAATACGGGACAACATCCGCTGGGGCTGAAAAAGATGGCTTAAAATGTTGAACAAGTTTGAAATACCAACAATGGTAATCCCGTCGCATTTTAAAAAAACACCCGCTTGCCCAACTGCATTTACAGGATTTTTAGCCGGCAACCGCAAATAGGGCTAAGAACTACGCCAACATTGTAGCTTGTAGCAGAAATTATTTATTTTCTACTGTTTTAGCGGTATCAAATGTTCATAGATTCAGCCATGCTCAAAAGCGTTGATTCAATTGTTTTTAGGTAGACAAATACAAAAGTCAATACCTATGCTCACAGTGTTGTGTTTACTACAGCGCAAAACGGTGGTTTGCGTACTTGCCGCAGACTAGTATTATTGCTAGGCATCCCTAAGACCACATCTTGCATCCAATCTTAACCCGCTTAGCAGAGATATCCAAGGGTGTACTTGCAAGATATTCAAACAATTGGCTCAATTGGAGATGGACTCCAGAAAAAGTTTGCCGGGTTTTCTTGGCGGGGATTTTGCAAATGTCGCTTGTTAGAATGTGCTGGCAGTTAAGACAGCAGCACAATTATTATTGAAAGTGATTGTGAAAAGTTAACCATCTTTGACTGATTTGTGTTGTATACTCAATTGAAAAATCACAGTTGAGGTGTGCATAATAATATAGCTAGGTTTTCTGGCCTTTGTGCTTGTAGCATGTGCTTGCAAGGGGATAAATAACTTTCAAACAATATTTAGATTGTCCCACATGGTATCTTGCTCTTATAACTTTGTCTCAGCCGCTAGCTTCCGCTCAGGAACTTCGGGAAAATAACATAATAACGGAAATAATAGTGCTTTTGTCAGTTGTCCAGCTTCAGGTGTAATACAGCGGTTTAATTTTTGACGGCGCGTGAAAATAGGGATACAATCGTGTTAAATTATGCCTGGCAATTGTGTATTCTTGTAAGCTTTGTACTTGCCTAGTATTGAAACGCCTTCCTAGTTTGTTGTAATTATTTCCCAAAACGGCGGATAATTGGTGGACTGTGTTGGTCAAAACAAATAAGGATATGTCTTGTTTTCTAGACTCTTGGTGGCTTTTTGTATCAAGTAAGCCTCATCCTTTTGTAACATAGAACATATATCACTGTCATTGCTGAGTGTTGGAAAAAGGCTTGGCATTTACATTCAACACCTCATATGTAAACAAATATAACCCAGCTGGGCTTTTTGAATACCAAAAATAAAGAACAGAATAGAATAATTCACCTAATGAATATAAAAGAAGAAGAAAAAAGTGGAACAAGGTAAACCTTTCGACATATTGGGGGCGGACATGCTTCGCGAATGGAATGGGATGCTAGTTCCTGTCAAAACAATTTTGTGTGAATATTCATTGCGCCATGGAATGTGCAGTTTTGGAAGTATATTCCTAATCAGAGAACCTTTTCCTCATGCGTCTTTCAGAGAGCCTTGTCAGCTGCATCGTCGCAGACAATTTTGTACGTATCAACGAATAGTGCAGAATTGCCAAGTGCTTCTGGTGATGCGTTGAATTCTTTGTGCGGTTGTGCAGATACAAAAATAAAACATGGTTGGATTTACCAGTATATTAGGCTTTCTGTTCAACAAACGAATAAGAAAACACTTACTCTCCTCGGGGCCTGATTAGGAAGGTGAGATGCACATATTTACCAGCACAATTATCGAGAATTGGCAAGATGATGTGGCAACTTTTTTGCTTGCAGTGGGGATTGAGCCAATCCCCCTACAGGATTCGAATCAAGATATCTAAACTAATTCCATTGCTTCACCGATTATCGTGGTGGCAAGTGTGGCCACGGGTGCATTTTTTTTTTTTTTTTTGGATGCATATTGCCCCGTGTTCGTCTCATAACGCATTGATGAATATGTAGCTATCCACAACAGGGTGCATACATGCATATATAAGTTTCTGACGACATGAGAATCCTCATCCAGTGCAGTCAGCTGTCATTCAACCGCACAACATCTGCAAGGGGGTGCAGGATAAAATAACTAGATTTTCGACAATGCGTGTTTATCCAACCAACACGAAGCATGGGTAATATCTTCTAACTCAACATTGGGAGTTTTTTATTTTTAACCGTTTTTATAAGATTTCAATTCAAAATAGGATAGTTGATCATGCAACACACAGACATTGCATTGCGTTTCTGCCACATGTATGTTTTTCTCTGCAAACAAGGCTTTGGCTGCAAAATACACATTTTGTTAACAAGCCAGAATATATATCTAAAACATGCTTTACAAGATGCAAGGCTAATCAGCGGCGTGCATGTTTTTGCGGCAAGCACTCCTTTGAAAATTTGCATAAATAGTATTTCGAGATTACTTGTTTTAACTCCCCACATGCAGTTGATTGTGCAATGGGATCTACAGGTGTCGTTTTATGGCACAAGATACAATAGCCATGCCAGCATTAATAAGCAGTGAGATGGAGCGAGGCTTGCAACAGGATAGCAGGCATACGGGAAGAATTCTCACATGCGCGCCTCCCTTTCAAAAGCCGTCGTAAATAGCAAGGATCTGCAGGCATGCTTAGAGGGCCTCATTTGAAGTTCATCCAGTCAACTGCTGTGCAGTTCCGTACAGATAAGGGGTGGATTCGCAAAGTTGGAAACAGAAAATGGTACACCCTTTTCTCATGTACGCTTGGCGGCTGGTATATCAGTCTGGAGCTGATATAAAACCTTAACCGATTGTCGGAAAACAAATAAATCCTGTAAATCGCATGTTTTTTCGGCTTCAGATTCAAAAGCGTAGTTCTGACCTCCTATTTTTTCTTTTCTTTACTTTGAGTTTCCATATGTGGCAATATAAACCCAAGCTCTGAAAAGCCGTTTACATGCGCGCAAACCAGTTTCCGATTTCTTTATTTATATTTTCTGCGTTTACTTCTTGCACGGATATCTCTGATTCTATTATTCAGTCTACAATCTTGATCATAGCTGTCCAGTCAGCACCGACAAGCAAAATCCCTGTTTAAATTTATTTTTGCCTCTTAACAATTGTCCACAGCTCAAGAGTAACCGCCTTGATATCAACACACATCCTGAGTAAACAAAATACAAACAACATCAGGGCTTACAATGGAGTCAATTTTCTCTGCCGCATTTGGCACTGTACCCAAGTGCAATCAAGATAAAGCCTCGAAAGGTCACCTTGAGGAATCCAGCTCATCGATAAAAAACTCAACGCTGAGTACTATAGAGATGGGTATCAGCAAGGCCAGATATGCGCTTTTAGGTAGGTCGTGGGCGTTTCTAATTCCCACCATAAAAGGGCAAATCTTCCAGACGCTGAAATCGGTGTCGACTGGCTCGCTGACTATCGAGGAGGAGGAGGAGTGCAATTCCTTTGGCAATACTGAAGACAACGGCCCTCACGTGCGTCTGACAGTGCTTAGCGAGCAGTTCTGGGTGCGCTTGATGCTTGTCCAAGACCTGGGATTTGCCGAGGCCTACATGGCCGGTGAGATTGCTGTGACCAGCCTGGTTGACTTTGTGCGCTTCTACATCTACAACCGCACTGCCCTTGATGCTGCCTCGTCGTCGCCTATTGTCAGCTCGCTGATGTATCTTGCCAGCACACGCTTTGGCAACTCGATTCTCAACACGGCAAGCAACGTCAGTGCGCACTATGACCTGGGCAACGAAATGTTTGAGATGTTCCTGGACTCGACCATGACGTACTCGTGCGCAGTGTGGGACGGACCCAATGACACGCTGGAGGCCGCGCAGCTGCGCAAGCTTGATATGCTGATTGACAAGGCGTGTCTGCAGTCCAGCGACTATGTGTTGGATCTCGGATGCGGCTGGGGCTCGCTAGCCATCCGGGCAGTTGAGCGCATCGGTTGCCGTGTGCTCGGTGTCACGCTGAGCACGGAGCAGAAGGAAATTGCCGAGCGGCGGATAGCACAGGCTGGCTTAAGCGACCACATTGAGATTGTGCTGATTGACTACCGCAATCTGGATCCCAAGGTATACTGTTTTGACAAGATCATTTCGCTGGAGATGGTAGAGCATGTTGGATATGAGTATTTGTCAGTATACTTTGAGCAGTGCCATCGGCTGCTGCATCCACAACACGGCGTGATGGTGCTGCAGGCAAGCACGATGAACGAGGAGCGGTATGCCGAGTATCGACGCAGTGTGGACTTTATCAACAAGCACATATTTCCTGGTGGCCACTGTCCGAGCGTGTCGGCGCTTGTCGCAGCGGCAACCAAAGGCAGCCGCGGGATGCTAATGCTGGAGAGCGCAGCAAACTTTCCAGACCACTATGCGCGCACGCTACGTGTGTGGCGCGAGCAGTTTCTGCACGGATTCGACAAGGTGCTGGCAACGGCAGCGCCGAAGAATGCACAGCTGATTTTGCAGGAGCGCGAGCTGGCACAGCAGCGGCAATGCCGACTACGCTCGCGCGTCCCATCGACCAGCTCGCTGACAGATATTGGAAGCGCATCTGGAAAAGGAGAGCTAGCGGCTGACGATAGCACAACTGTCAAGGAAGCAGTTGATTCTGATGGCGCTGTGGGCTATGACGATGTGTTCCGCCGCAAGTGGGAGTACTACTTTGCGTATTGCGAAGGAGCCTTTGCCACACGCACACTCGGTTGCACACAACTGGTGTTTACGCGGACTTACAACGAAAAACTTTTTGACAAGGGGATTCACGGATAAGCATGCATCTCCTTTTGACTACCAGCATATTATTATCATTGTTTGTTTATCCTATATTGTTTATATCACGTAATCCTTATATTTTTAGTAAATATTTAAGACTTTTTTTTTTTAAATATTCACGTCTTCTAAAACTTATATTCTTGGCAAAAGGGAATATGAAGAAAAACACATGTGATAAACCTGTAGCATTGAAATATGTTTCCATATACAGATTTGTCGCTGACTGAGCTGGTCACCTGTGCCAACACCTACGTCCAGGATGCAACTTGAGTTAGCACTATGATACGGAACTGTGGATCTACCTGTATGTCGAGGTGTCCTTTTGTCTGGGCTGTGCTGTGAGTCAGAGCCCTAATGGCGATGGCGACATTATCGGCATACCGAGTACACCTTCAAAGTCCTGAACAGGAGGCACCATGCATAACGAGGTCCATCGGATTAGCCACCCACGTTGCAATGGCCTGCCCCCTGCAGTTTACGTGTCACAGCTCACACTGGGGATTCACTTTTTGTAAGGTTTATAGTTTAGATTCAAAGCAAAGAACTACGCCAAAATGTGTGTAAATGAAACGCTTAGTAGTTGGAGGGAGATCACCCTTACTAATCGCTTGACCGCTAGATCTGATCGCAGAGTCTGCTGGCTGTGACAACGGAAAGTGAAAACGATGACGCAAGCCTCTTGCTTTTTCTTGGGTCTCTTTCTTGCGCCCTTGTCGCATTGTTCTCTCCTGTACCTTTTGCAAGCCTAACATTATGACAGACTCGGCTGATATTGGTATGCATGCTATTTTTCTGGAATTCGCTGACTATCCCGTTTTGTGGATTTAAAGCATAGAGCTAATGCCACCACGAGGAATGTTTCTTGCACCAATACTGCACAGAATTTGTAGAGCTTATTGAGAGCCTTCGGCTGCGCTTTGCGCTTGCAAGCTCTGACGAACAACTGCAGAAGCTTGTGACTGGACTATTGGTTCCGCTTCTTGACAAGTTTGACATTACTGGCGCAGCTGTGCGACCAAAGGTACGTCTGGCGTTATTCGCATTACGAACTGCTCCGAGTGTCATCGGAGGAAAATGGTATGCTGATAACCCCGACATTGCCTATTTCTATCCTTGTTTATATAGATTATCGGCTTGCTAGGACAGATCAACAAAAAGCTCAAAGGCCATCCCGAGGTGATGCTCCCAACTATGTCGCTACTCGATAGTGCCTTTGGGAAAAATGAATCTGGGTTTGCGCAGGGATTCAGACTAATGTATATTTTGATGGCTCTAGAACACGCAGCAGAATCTGAGCTGGTAGCAGCCATTCCGATATTGCTTGGTGGAATACACACGCGACCAAACTCACAACATGCAACCCTGGTTGCTTCGCTTTTTACCGCGCTCTGGCGATGCCCCCTTCTTTCGGAGGACCATATGAGAGAGCTTAATCTGGCTAATGATTTCCAAAAGGCAGAGGTGCTGGTCACACTTGCAAGAGATCTGTTTTTGTTTAAGACGATGGCAGCAGGTGCAGATGGCGGAGCATCCCCTGTGGCGATGGGCCTCAGCGCAGACCGTCAGAAGGTGTTAACAAACGGTTTAAAGGCGCCATGGACGTCAGATGCTTCGGTTTTGCAAAAGCTCAAGCTACAGCTGGTCCACGTCGTCGGCTCTGGTGTAGCCTTCCCAACCGAGATGCAAACACAAATTCACGAGCAAAGGCTGCTGGCACTGCTCTGCGCGAGCTGCGATGCGTACTTTCAAACGGTAGCTGATCGAGGAAAAGACGCGCTGAAGCGCATGCGGCCAGTTGAGCTTGAATCTCCTACACTCGTACGCTCTATATTCGCTATGTTCCTTGGCGGTGCGCAGGCTGAGAACGCAAGTGATAGCAGGTTACCAGTGGCGGCTGCAGTCCGGCTCAAGCTGCTCGGCTATTTGGGCAAATCTCTTCTGGCGGCTGCTTTATATCCACAATGGGCTCGCGTTGTTTCTGAAAGCTTATTCAGTGCTAGCTCGACTGCCAAACTGCGTCAGCATGGGATGTCTTTTTTGCTATGGGCTATCAGTAAAGCTCCCTCGGATCAAATAACCCAGGCATCGTCGGCATCGCTTGATCTCATTCAACGAGCTCTAACTGATGGCGCCTCTTCCAATGCCGCGGCATCTCTGAGTGATGATATTTTACGTGGATCGGCATATTTGGCATTGGGGACACTAGCATGGCGTGCTCCGGCGTTGACCCAAGACAATCTTGATCAGTTGCAAGGAATGTTTGAGGCATTTATTAAGGAGTCGACTGGCGTACGTCTGAGTATCCAAGAAGGTCTACTCGTGATGCTTCCTGCGTATGACTCCCGGAAGATGACCGAGCTAGTTAGAAAACAGTTGCTGGCACTGCTGCAGAAGCAGCTAGAGTCACAGATATACCAGGCTCGATATTGTGCGCTTCGATATGCCATCTCCGTATTTCCGTTTGCAGAGATAAGCGCCAGATGGCTCTGCATGCTGGGGCTTGCGGATACCCGACCAGAGATTCAACAGTTGGCGAGATCTGGGCTTGCGATGCAGCCTTCGACAATACTTGGTCACAGCAGCGATCTTCCAGATTTGAAGGAGGCCATTATTTTTATTCGTGAAAAGGCTGGCAGAATTGTTGACGGAAGTTCGACACTATCTTCATCTATTAAGACGCAGGCTAGCGCAACAAGCCTACAAGTCTATGGCAGCATGCTTGACTTTTTTAGATCACTGCTGCTTGCTAAGGGCGTTGCTTCAGTCAAGGAGGAGGGTGAGCTCTTGGTTGACTATTCTGATCTGGAGTTTGTCAATGGTTGTTCAGCATTAGCATCCGAATTGCAGAGAAAAAGCATGCGGATAGCTCTTGCGCATCTTGGCGGTCAGGGTGGCACTATGAATTCATTTATATTGCCTTGGCTTGAGGTTGCTGGAGCCGGATTAAACGATGCCCAATTGTCAAACCCAGAAATACTATCAAAGTCGCTGATGTACGTGCTTGAGGCGCTGTCACTGGGCCCGCTAGAAACTGCACTTGTATTCTTTGACAAACGCGACCTGTTGTTTATGCGTCTTGCCTCGCATAGCTTTGAGGTACAGTTGCTTGTGGCACAGCTGCTATCGGTGATCTACGCTGTGAAGCTTCTTACCGACATGCAGTCAGACCAAGGGGCGAGCATATCATTTTGGAACGATAGTGTGGCAGGAAAGCTGGATGGATTAATTGCCGCAGCACAGGACCCGACGCAGCCTAAATTTATTGATAGCAAACAGGGATCGATAATTACGCTTGGTCACATCTTATATGGCCTTTGGGCTGCGCAAAAGTTGCTAGGCAAATCATGGACTGACTTGGGCTTGGCCGTATTAAGCGAAAAATTGATTAATGCACAACGTGTCATTGTTGATGGCATTGTAACTGCTGCCAGCTCAACCACCCATCCAACAATTGCGGTAGCATGGTGCATCGCGGCTGGCGAAGTGAGCAAGGCTGGCTATCTTGGAAACGCACGGCAAAATATTGCAGCTCAGACAATGGCTACAGGAATCAGTATGCTGAAGGCCGACAGCACACCTCGCGTATACGATGCTGCTCTCACGCTGGTTTCGGATATTGTGCTTGGAAATCCAGACATGGCGGCTGGCTTGGTGGAATCCCTTGCTACCGCTGCAGGCACAGTGACTAAAAAGCAGCTAGACGTGCACTTTAAGACCGGCGAGGCGTTGGCAAGGGCACTTGGGCGGTTTAATTGTACGTTTGTAACGATGGATTGGGTGTTCCCTATTGAACCAGGGGCGGTATACGATAGGAATGCAGTTGGCGCTTGTGCTAGTGGCATCAACGCTTTGCTCGAAACCATCACGGCAAAACTTACCAAATCTTCGAACATGCAAGAGCGGCAAGCAGCTGCGATTTGGACACTGACTCTTGTCCAGTCGTGTCCAGGGCTGGACGCACTTGGCCCCTGGCTGGCTCAACTTCACGCTTGCATGAGTGTGCTGCTCAGTGACCGCAGCGAGCTTACGCAGGAAGTAGCATCACGGGCGCTGGGTCTAATCTATAATATGGGCGATGCATCGCTGCGAGAGGATATGGTTTACTCGCTTATTTCATTGTTCGGTGGTGGCACAGGTGGTTCAAGCAGGAGGCCTGGTGTTGACGGCGCAGCCGAAAATGTCCAGCAGACGCTTCAGCGCCATATCCAATCCAACGAACCACTACTTGAACAAGAGTCACTTGGGCAAACGCCTGATGGACACTCGGTGAATACAACATACAAGTCGATAATGTCTCTTGCATCAGATATGCAGAACCCATCGTTGGTATACCAGTTTATGCAACTTGCGACACACACAGCTATGTGGAATAGTCGATGTGGTGCTGCCTACGGTGTAGCCAATATTATTGAGCAGGCACGCGGAGCTATCCAGCCATATATGGAGACAATGATTCCAAAGCTTTATCGGTACACGTTTGATTCTAGCCCGCAGACACAGACTGCCATGAAGAGTATCTGGAACGCGTTGTTAGGGCCGAGTTCGTCGCGAGCGACTGCTGTGGCATCCGAGGAAGACTTGCCGACCAATGGTGCTAACGTCGTAGAGCGGCATTGGGATGCGATTCTTGAAGAATGTCTAACAAGCATGGGACAGCGCGAATGGAAAACGCGCGAGAGTGGCTGCAACGCTCTTGCCGGAGCAGTCTCTGGAGCAGATCCTGAGCTCGTTGTACCTTACTTGGATCGGATCTGGAAAATGTCATTCAGAGTGTTGGATGATATCAAGAGTAGCGTTCGAGAATCGGGACTGAAGATGTGCCGGTCCTTGGCGACAGCAACAGTTACCTGGTGTACTCCGCAGAATACTCCTAGCGCATCCCGCGATAAGCAAGCACAGGCAGTGGTTGATGCTGTCATTCCTTTTCTGGTAGAAAAGGGTGTAGTCTCAGATTCAGAAGACGTGCGGAACTTCAGCATGGGTTTATTGCTGAAGCTGTGTAAGGCGAGCGGGCGCTACTTAGAGCCATTTGTGCCTGCAATTTCAGAAAAGCTTATCGAGTCTCTGTCAGATATGGAATCGCAAGCGGCAAACTACATGACGTTCCATGCAGGAGGTAGTGGAATTTCGCAGGACCAGCTTGAATCTCTGCGGCTGGGTGCCGTAAAATCCTCGCCGATGATGCAGGGCGTCGAGACTATCTTGGAATATCTGACGCCATCCACGATGGAGGCGCTGGTGCCAAGGTTACAGAACATAATTCGACATGGGTTAGGATTACCAGCACGAGCAGGCTGCGCGCGAACCGTGGTGGTTCTTTGTGTGAAGAAGGCAGAATTGGTTCGGCCATTTGCATCGGCACTTGTAAAGGCAATCAGCGGCAGCTTAGCCGAGAACTCGGCGCTGCAAAGGCAAGCCTGGGCTGCAGCGATCGGCTATATGGCGCCTATGCTTTCGCCCGCCATGATCAAAAACCTACTTAAGCACCTAGAGAAGATCTACTTTGAAAAGTATGATAGTGACATTCGTGGTGTATCTGGACAAGTGTTGGAACAACTATCCCAAAAGTGCCCGGAGAGGTTATGCGAGAATCCAAGTGGGCCAGGAACTGCGTCCTTTGTGCTATTTGGTTGCTCGGATGCAAGCGAGGTTGTAGCAAATGCGTTCCAGAGCGCGTGGCAAGAATATATTCTGGGATTGGGCAATATGCTTATCGAAGAGCAACTAGCTGAGTTGCTTAAACAGCCACTCGAGCACATTGCTGGCGAGAATTGGCCACGCCGCATTCAGAGTGCAAAGGTACTTGCAGAAATTGCTCGTATGGTTGAGAGGGACGCTAGGGCAGGGGATGCAGGCCAGACTAATGGCTCTGCAAGCAGCGATAATAGTCCAGTACCAGCCAGTATTAAGACGCTTGCGCAGACAGCACTTCCGGAACTTGTTAAGGCATCGCGAGGCCGCAGATGGCCAGGTAAGGAGCATGTTCTTGGAGCCTTGGTAAGCGTATGTGCTGCATGTGCCAGAGCACTTGCTGCCAATGTTGACAGCGATATGCAGACCTTACCAGGTACAGTATGCGATATTTTGCTTAAAGAGATGAGGCATGGTGAACTTCCATACCGGCGGGAGGTGATTAAACATTACTGTACGCTGATGGAACGCATGGATCTTGATGTTTACAGCGAAATGTCTGGCGCGCTGCTGGAAATGGTTGAGCAGATGGGTTCAGTTGGCCAGAAGCAGGGTGTTAGCGGTGATGCCATGGAAATTGATGATGATGACGACGACGATACAGCCATGAAGCGACCACAGCAGCTTATGCTTGTATCGACAGCGATAAAGGCGCTCCAATTAACACTGGCAAAATCACGAAGATTACTCTTTAAAAATGTTGCAAAGGCAGCAGATGTTCTTCGAAACGCAGCACAGAATGGTGTATGGAATGTCCGTGTCGCTAGCCTCGAATGTCTTGCGGAGTTGCTTGAACGCTGTGTAGCTCTCAAACTCAACAACAGCATGGATGGTGGATCCTTCCCCATAGACATTGCGCCTCTTTTAGATGTGGTGCGGCTTTGCGCGGCTGAGGGCAAATACGTATCTGTACGTACAGCTGCATTGGGAACTTTAGGAGCTGCGCTTGGCGCCATTGAAGCTGCTTCTACCAATGCTAATTCCGACGCTCGAGTTGCACAATGGAGCCTGGAGGCAAGTGCTGTTCGCGAGTTGTTCCTGAAGGACCCTGTGCCGAGCGTTTCAGACCGTGCCAAGGAACTATAGTTTTTTCTTCTGTTACAAAAATGTTAGCAAACTTCATGGGTCTGATTCACGCTTGGGTTTTGAGAGCAAATTTAATTTTATTAGTGTTGAATAATTGCCAAAGGAGATGCTTTCTCCTTTGTGGCCTAGAAAATCCAAGATGTGCTAGAGTGTGGTTAGTATAGGCAAGTGTCTAAAGCCTTAGAAAATGTTGCCTTTCAGGTCATATATGTGCCGCCTTTGTAGTGCTCATTTTGTCTCTCTACTCTGCACCAAGTACACATCCCCTTACATTGCGCTTTTTTTTTATGTTCTGAGCTGCTTCCGCTTGCTCGCAGCTTTTAAATACTTCTAGAACTCCTAAAAAACGTTGACTTTCGCGACTCAAATATTGTCTTGTTTGATGCGCCAATAGTTTTCTTAAAGTGCAGCACAATATGGATTATTCAAAGACCTATGCCGGCAGGCTAGTTTCATGGACAGAAATCGCGACTGGGTTGGCTGTATTTGCTCTTCTCGCGATATGCCTTGCAATTGCTGGTTCGACATTCTTGTTGGCCACTATCGGCATTGGACAGCTAGAGCTGCGTATAGTGATATTGCTGCAGAGGTGGTGGCCATTGGCCCCGTTAGTTGTGGCTGGCGCCGTGCTCTATGTCCACCCTCTGCAACTACATCCACGGAAAACTGGTAGAACTGCGAGTGTGTCGCAGTAATTGGCTATCCCTGCACACGATCCAATTGCAGAAACTATTTCATGTCAACAGCATCCAAAAAGAACTCCCCACAATTGCATGTGTGGGGTTGGCATGGCCATGTAATGTTGTTGGGTTGTTAAAGCTTTTCCATTATCATTCTCTTCACTGCCCTTCCTCCTTCCTTATTTTCATTGTGCTGCCAATCTCAAATTCCGCCCCCTTTCTCTCCATTTATTTGCAAGAATTTTAGACTCCATTCCCTCTTCCCGCAACAGAGCTCCTCCACATAAACCTATTCCCGACAGAGATCATGCGTGTGTTTGCAATACCCGTAACGAGAACACAATGGGCGCTCCACTGTCACCCGATCAATGCGGTGCCAACACGGGTGACGCGATGGGCTTTGAAAGCGTCAGACAGATGGAGCAAGTGGGCGGTGTATCCGCGGGACACTTGGCGCGGAAAGATATTCACCTACGGCGAAAGGCTGATGGACAGGATCGACTTTAAGGAATACTTTCTCAAGGAGATCCCCACAAAAAGCGAAGGCGCCATGGTCGGTCAGGTGGACATTGTGGCGCCAGCACTTCTGAATGAGCCAGAAATCATTGCTGGGCTGCGGTCGCTGGCCCAAATACAGGAGCCATACCATGGCCGGTGGATGAAGTATTGCTGCTATTTGCTGCCAATTTCATCTCTCTTTACGTTGGTTCCTGTCGTTCCCAACTTTCCATTCTTCTACAACCTTTTCCGCGTGTATTCGCATTACAAGGCACGGCATGGTGCTCAACATCTACTGCATCTGCTGGATCGCAACGCATACCAGGTCACATTTGACCCTGAGCTTAATAGCTGGTATGAAGGCGCAATGAACCAGCGCCTGGATACCCCTGACTCGCGCACATTGCCTGGTAGCGAATGCGACGCCAGCAGGCGAACCGATTACTCCTCTACCAGCCGCTCGCCAGAAGAAAGCGACCATGACCAGAGCACAGTCGATTGCGGCGATCCGTTCCTGGAAGAATCGCCGCTTATCACCGACAACGATATTACTCGCATGGCAGCCCACTTTCAGCTTCCCCTCTTTGAGTCAGCGATCCGCCGAGCTCGCCATCAGATTGTTGCTGGTTTATCCAAGCCAGCAGCGCCCCGACAATAATCATATTTGTTTTTGAATACTAGTCATGTTCTCCATTTCTAGCAAATAAACTAAAAAAAAGGTATCCAATGGTGACGGTATGTTTTACAGGACTTGTTAAATCAGAACGACCTATATCTATACCTTGACGTGGATGTAGTTGAACTTGCTCTTGGGGACAGTACGTGTGCCATAGCCATTCTTTGTATTCCAGTTGTACTCCTCGATGGTCACGCTGCTGCCTGAAACCTTGGCCACCCAAGCGACATGGCCGTACCTGCCAGCATTGGTCTGCGCAACGCATCCAGCAACGGGCTTGCTGTTGACAGGGACGCGAGTCTTGCGAGCAGCATCATCCCAAGTGTTGGCATTGCCCCAGTTCGGGCCCTTGTAGTGGTTGTGGAACTTAACACCCAGACGCTTGTTGATACGCCAGGCGACAAAGCTGGTGCACTGGCACTTGTAGTAGCTCCAGGGGTCCACGCCTCCACATCTGCCCTTGTACGGGTAGTCATTCTTCATTGGTCCAGGAATCTTGCCACCGCTGGGAGGCTTAGATCCGCCACCACCGCCGCCGCACTTCTTGGTGACATAGCCATTGGTACCAGTCTTGACATAGTAATCAGCAACATAGCAGCCGTCGGAGGTCTTGTCCCAGATTTTGTTTCCGTTGACGCTGGTGCCCGAGGTCTGGCAGCTAATCTTAACGTTAGCGCCCTTCTTGTATGACTTCTTCACCGAATAGCTAGTTCCAGGTCCCGAACGGCAGTTGACAGTGTTGCCAGTGATAGGATAGGCACTTGCAACTGAGCTGACAGTGGCAAGGCAGAAGGCAAGGAGAGCGACGACTTTCATTGTAGTTTTGAGGGGTATCGAAGAAATGGAAGACGCGATATTTAGGATTAAAGGGTTAAGGGTTTGGCGGTTCAGGAAGAACGGATGGAATCGGTCTGAGATTTGTTTGCTATCAAGAATTCGGGAAAATTGGATGAGAGTGTGGGTTTATAAGTTTTTCTATTTCAACAAGCTTTATCCAACATTTTGCAATGTTGACACAGGAACTTGTCGGCGTTGGCAAACCACGATTGACCAGCATTTCCGTCAATATTTCAAGCATGCACAGTGTAGATCTGGCATCTTTTTTTTTGCCACGGATTCAGTTCCATCGGGCAATGTCCTGAAAACCGCAGCAACTGAGAGAACGCTATACAGCAGCCCTCATGCATCAAAAGGATGTCAAATGCCAGGTTCTCGAGTGCATCAGGAATGATCTCTTAGCAACAACACATGCGCTGCTCGCCTCTAATAGCACTTCTAATTTGAACTTCACACTAAAACTAACTGCAGGATTCTGCCACAAGGCAAACCATTACTAGCTATTTACTTGCCTAAATCTGCGGCGCCGCTGCAATGTCTGTGTACGGAGCGCCAATCGCAAAATAAAAAATCAACAAAAACATCGCCTGGACCAAGCTGGACCGCCTGATTATATTTGGCATTGTGTGAAGAGTCTCCCAAAAGAGCGCAGATATCTGACAACCCTTTTACCATGTGTTTGGCATGAAAAAAGCAAAAAAAAATAACAGTTTTTTATAGCGGCATTTTGCAATCGGACTGCCGCACAAAGACAACCACGACTCTGCAGGATCGGCGCAAACACAGCCAATATTTTGAATGTAGAATTTAGAAGACAACCAGATGCGTCCAACGTGTACATAGTTTTTTTTTTTTTTGAAATTTGTATAAATCGACGATCACATATATTCCCTCTTTTTTGTTCGCAGTAGTCATACACGGTTTGATTTTGGTGGTCTTGGTAGTCGATAAAATGGTCTGCCGGGAATACACGTGTCATTCAGCAACTTTTTTATTGTGGAAAAAATGATTTGCGTTTCGCAGAATTGAGGCCAACACGATAGTTTCTCCATCGACTGTCAAACACAAGCATCAAGGACATCCATGGTGCGCTTCGAATTCCATTGTCGGGATGAGTAAAAAAAATTCCATATAAATTGGCAGTTGCTGGGATTTATTTTCACGCTAGATTGTTTGGACTAATTCATCCTCTTCACCCGAGTTATCTAAGACTGTCTCTTTATACGATAATCACCTTTTATCCTGTTGGTCCGCTTAACCTGTCCCTGGAATTCTTAGTCTGAACAAACCGCTTCCCCCTTTTCCTCTACAATGAAGCTCCTTACCATCGCCGTTCTTGCCCTGGCTTCCGCCACATCTTTTGCCAAGACATACCCGATTACTGGCAACACTGTCAACTGTCGCTCGGGACCGGGAACCAGCTACTCATCCAAAAAGACCTACAAGAAGGGCACTCAGGTTACTATCAGCTGCCAAGCCTCTGGCACCAGCGTCAGCGGAAACAGCATTTGGGACAAGACTTCCGACGGCTGTTATGTCGCTGATTATTACGTGAAGACCGGAGTCAACGGTTATGTAACCAAGAAGTGCAGCGGCGGAGGCAGCGGTGGCTCGCCAAGCGGTGGTTATTGTAAGAGAATCAACACCGCTGGTGTCAATCTCGTCGCGCAATGGGAAGGATTTGTAGCCAGCCCCAAACCTGACCCAATTGGCTTGCCCACTGTTGGCTATGGCCATCTATGCCAGAAGAAGAATTGTGCTGAAGTCAAGTACAAGTTCCCACTTTCCAAGGCTACCGGCAAAAAGCTTCTCGGCGATGATCTACCCAAGTACAGCAAGTGCCTAGCTGGCTACCTTAACAGCAAGCCCAAACTCAACCAAAACCAGTGGGCAGCGCTGACATCGTGGGTATTTAATGTTGGTTGTGGTAACGCACAATCTTCAACGCTGGTCAAACGTCTTAACAAAGGTGACAGCCCAAATACCGTTGCCGCGCAGGAGCTTCCCAAGTGGCGTAAGGCTGGCGGAAGAGTGCTGCAGGGTTTGGTAAACCGTCGCAAGGCTGAGGTCAAGCTGTTCAAGACTGCCTCGTCCAAGCAGGCATACCCCAAGTGCCAGTAATTCTCGTAGTCACTTTATTTCAGTTGTTATTTTTAACAATATTGGCAAGCTTGTATGCTTACCATTGTGTTTAACAAAATTGAATACTGCTTGGTAACTGCGAAAATATTGGTGGCACAGGTAATTCCTAATAAAAAAAAAGGCTTAGCTAACATACAAGAAAGCGCACGGCTTAGATAAGTGCAAATGTATTACTATATAATTAAACTACCATAAATTCAGAATGGAAGCATTGGATGGCTTCTAACTGACAATCCGTAGTAGTCTAATGGTTAGGATATCACGCTCTCACCGTGGGGGTCGGGGTTCAATTCCCCGCTATGGAACTTTTTGTCAATTTTTATTGACATAATTGTTAAGGCTCTTTTCTTCAGTGTGAGGTTTTTTTTTTGCTTTTCTGCATGCTATTTGTTTAGGTATAATACCGTGTAGATGCATATTCTAAAATGAATTGCAGTGTAATTAAATGGTTATTTTTATTAAGAAGCTGACATGTCAGAACTAAGACGCATGCACACACACTCTCGCACATGATATTTCCTTTACAACTTTTAACCAAGCAATAAAAATTGGATTCAGAGTACTGCCAGCTTGTTTAATTTTGGGTTTGTATGCAACTATGCATTTGTTCACGCTCTCTACCATGAAGCATATTTTAGCCATTGACTCGGAAAATATTTTGCGATGTTTATTTGTTGAAAGCAATTTTCTTCATTTTTACGTATGTTTTCCTTTTGAAAGGGAGTGGTTAACATAGAATGGAATACGCTTACAAATATAAAACAGAGTGGATTCTTAAGGGCTTTTGAAGGATAATGTTTTTTTTTTTTTTTGAAAAAGTATAGTGCTCTTCTAAAACAACTTGCAAATCTGAGTTTACTGAAAAAGGCAAGCAATATCAAATCAAAGATCATCATTCATTGGTTTCTCCATTACTCCCAATGAGTAGTGCTGCAATTTTCCTTCTAATACCATTGGTTGTTGGATTTTACTGATTCCCATGGCAAGAACGGGTTTTGGAAGTTGCAAAAGTGTTAGCGTTTAGAAAAGACTATTTTGGCGGGATTTGGTATTGCGTGTTTGCGCCATTTGGGCAGTCCGTTTGCGTTGTGGGTGGGGTCGATGCCTTGCGCATGGATGAAGTGGATTGTGGCAATGTTGGAGGCAGCCAATTGCAATTAAAACATGGGTAGCAGTGGCAGTCAACAGCCGTGGCAGTGAGGGCCAAGGAGCACCAAAATCTGTGGGACTGGCTTGCATTTAATTTACTTGGTGGACAATACTCTTTAATAAGCCAATATCCCCCTCTTGTCTCAAGACACAGCCAGCAAAAGATAGCCTATCTATCCGCAGGACAAAGCATCCGGCAAACACAAACTGAATATCATGTAGTAAGCATACTATCTACATGCTTCTATCTAAATAAAAGTAGATATATGTTTTAGTTTCTATGTGATTTCTATAAAAGTATTGGCAATTCAGGAACAACACACATCCACAGGTATATAAACCATGTACGCGTTGCCAGATGTTGACATGCTAGAAGATGAATCCCATTGCAATAGCGAGTACCAGAACAGCAGTCCACATGAGGAAAGTATGTTTATATGCATGCGTACGTTGATGGATGTTGACATGCCAGCATATAGAATAACCAGACAAACATTTTGGTCTTTAACGATTTCACACCTAACTACACCCTCATTTACGAGAATGTGGGTGACATCAAGGTAAGTTGCATATGTTTTGTTGTATTCATATTGCCATAACGTTAGTAAAATTATCAGTATGTTACTCAAAATTACTGTTAATATGTTGCTGTTCTGTATCTTTGCCCTTTCTTCTTGTCTACCAACGCCAACCACGCACAAACTTTGTCTCCCACAACGCAAAACACAAGACCGCTCGCTGCCAAAAAATGGCTTGACCGACGCAAATATTATTATTTGATGCGCCAATAGTTTTCTTTTTAAAAAAAAAACAGCAACCCTCCGCCCGCACATTGCACTTTAGAGGCAAGTCCTCCATGCGGATTACCGCAAAAACAATTTTGCCCAAACGCCAAAAATTTTTGGAAAAAATAAACAACAGTACTGCTAACAGAAAATGGGGATCTTGACGCACGAAAGAATGTAATAGAATCCACAATTAAAGAATAAGAGTAGCCATGCGTTGTTACACCAAGACGGCAGAAATAAATGTCAGCACTGTTTTATTTTTGCGACTTGGCTGAGTGTTATATGTGCTAGACAATGCGGGGCGGATGTAAAGGTAAATGTAAGCCCAGCCAAGTCTAATGCCCAGCATAGTTGACTACAGGTTTGAAGGTCGGCTTTCCTTGTAAAGTGGCATCGCAGATAAAAAACCATGATAGAGCAGAAGATCAACTATGAAGTTTGTAACATTTAGCTGATTTGCTGGTGGCACTGATACAATAAGCAGCCGTTTTGTACGGAGCACATGTGTGCGGAGCGGATGAAAAGCAAATAGGCATGAATATGTCACACTTAAATGGCGTCACTAGAACCACGTGGTTGTGAAAAGAACCAAGTGCTGTCACCACATCCCTTACTCGTTCGTAGGGGATGTGATTCATGACAGTGGCAACAAGTGAAGTGCTAGCTAGAAAGCCATAAAAAATAACATCTAATGCATTCTCTAGAAGCAATAGAAAAGTGTTAGTTGGTAGTGGCTATTGCGTTTCATAACTCAAAGTTCGCAAGCAAAATGTAAATCAAAGTAGATGGCCAGCTGGGAGGTAGTCCGGAAAGCATAGAGGAAGGAAAAAAAAGGAAAGACCGAGTTGGTTGGAAAAATCTGTGGCGAGAGGAGAGCATTCCAGAGGGCAACAACAAAATGTCAGAGAGTGGTTTTTTTTGCCTCTCTTTCCCTCTTTTTCCTCATCCCCCCCTTATTCAGCGTAACATCCGAACATTATTTTTTGGGCTAGCTTTCTTTCAACTTGCTGATTTTCAGGCAAAAGTGCTCTTTTTTTGCTTTTCTTTTTACCAGAGCTCCAATAATTATATATTTTCAAAGTATATTTATTTCTACGACCTCTATTTTTTTTAGTGAAGTTTTTATTTGACCTGCTGAATTCAGAAAAAGAGTTCACTTGTCAACTTTTGGTCATTTTTTTTGCGCATACATATATTTTGGCGCTTGCCTCCCTCTTTCCCTCTTGACGCCATCTCCCTTTCTTCTTCTTGTGTTGCATCTTGCTCCACTTCATCTAAAATAGCGCCCATCCCCGCTACTTAATAGTATACATTTTTTGAATATTTTATTTGCGAAATGTCTATGAATTTGGCTATGCCAAATTCAGACCCGTCGCTACCTTCGCCACCTGCTAGCATAACTATTGCTGGCGGTACTACAGTCGCCATAGATGGTAAGAATTTATTTTATCCTTGTCCTTGTTTTTCAGTGCTTCTTGTACTTACATTTTAGCTGGTATCATCCATATTTGTGTGTGCAATTTTTTTTGTTTTATTTTTGGCGCTTATCTGCCGTTTACTACTTGCCAATAGAGCATATAGCGCTGGATTATCCGCGCTTATGCTTTGTGTGCAATAAAAATTGGCTTATTCCGGCCACTATTCCTTTAGCTACGGAGCCCTATTCTTACAGAGACATCCTTTGCATACATACACTGCATGTCTATTGCGTTATTCCTTTTTGCTCTATTTGTGCCGCCACGACATGCGCATCCACACAGCCATCAACCAAAGCCCTCACATTTTTCTCCCCCCTTAGTGCTTTGGAAATAAATAAATAAAAGTGGACTTACGTTCTTTGCGCAGCTTGTGTGCTGAATACAAAACCAAGTTTCCTACTAATTTTTGCTTTAAAATACATAAACCACTGTTCAATTGTAGACTATGTGTACCTGCAACCAGAGTACGATGAACCGTATTTTATAGGGCGTGTGATGGAGTTTGTGTATGTGCCACGAGTGCGACAGCCAAAGCCGCTCTTATCCATGACTGGGACTCACAAGCAGCTGGTAGATAGACTTACAGCTAACGGCAACGCCGTTGGAAATAGGGAATCCACTCAGACGCCGTCACCAACGCCCCGTGGCACGGCACAGCTGCGTGTGAGATTGGCTTGGCTGCAACGTGCTCGAGATCTGCCTGTAACGCGGGTGCGTGCAAAAGACACAAAGCTCCTAGCAGCTACAATGACCTCGGATCTGAACCCGGTATCTTCGATCAAAGGCAAATGCTACGTCAGGCATTTGTCTGAGATTGCAGACCTGGGAACATGGAAAGCGCAACCAGACCACTATTTCTACACGCAACTGTTCGACCGCTACAGTACCCGACTGTATGACATTATCCCAGTTTCTCAGATTCGCAATGCGCCACAGGAAGTACTACAGAAGCTTCTCGACACATACGAGTTTATATTTGCCGAGACGCAGAAAATCAATGATCTAGTGAGTACGCGTCGTGCTTGCACTGTCTGCGCCAAATGGTGTAGCATAAGTGAATCTGTCAAATGTTCCTTATGCGAAAAGCACTACCATCTGCAGTGTCTGGATCCTCCTCCAACACGCAAGCCGGCAAAGGGATACGGCTGGCAATGCGCTACTTGTCTAAGACGGCTGCAGGACAAGCGCACAAAGACTACTGAGGATGCTACGACTGATTCAACTTCCTCTGTTGCGTCTCCAGCCTTGCCAGATATTGGTGATCACAAGCGTGTCACGCGAAATAAGGCCGCTGAAGAATCTTTTATTTCACTGCGTTCGCTGTCCGCAACTGGTGCTCCGGACACCCCAAGCGCAACACCAGGTACCGCCGCGGGCTCAGATACCGAATCGCGGCCTTGGAACAAGCGACTTAAACTTTCACATGGCGAGAGTAGAGTTTACGCAGATGGCGCAGGGAGCCCTATCCCACGTCCAAGGGACCGCGGGCTCTGGCCTTTCCGCTATTTCGGGATAAACACAAACATTGACGATGTGCTACACGACGATGAGCGTATCTACCCGCGCGCTGTCAGTCGTATTGGTCCCAAGTACCAGGCCATAATCCCAGATATGGTATCGCCCAGTGGTCCAGAGCTTGACAGACAGCTGATGGCTGCTAGTACAAAAATTCAGAGTCTCAAGGACCGCAGGCCCAATGGCAAAACCACTCATGTTCGGGATAAGTCGCCGAGTTTGCAAGGTATAACCAACGGTCGTTCATCTAACGGGCAGTTCTCTACGGGACATTCGTATAGCGGTCACCGTGTAGGTCGCGAGAGCAATGGCACAGGACAGAGTCTGGTAGCTGGGGCTGGCGGCGGAGGTGGTGGCGGAGGCACAACGCGCTGGCACGGCAAAAACGCTGAGCAGATGGACCGCACATGGGATGAAATCGAATTGCGGCGAGGCAACCATGATGCACTCCTCTTCTTCAGACAGCCCAAATTCTTGTCGGACGATGAGTTGGACATGTATATGGAAGCGATAGTGCCCTTTCTACAGCGACACATGGAAAACACTCGAGACTTTACGCTCCTTGACTGCCAAGATGCGGCGCTGCACGGACTGGCTTTGCATAATTACGACGTTGAGGAGGCACTGATTTCCATTCCTGACTGTCCGGAGGGCTACGTGCGGCAACGGGAACCTGGAGACTATTGGACTCCCGAGGCCATGGTACGCTTCAATGAATATATGCGTGAGTTTGGATCCAATCTGCAGTCGATTCACGAAAGTCTCCCAGCGATCACCCGGCGAGCAATTACTCTGCATTACTATCTTGTGCGGCACAGTCAGCTTGGGGAACAGCTACTTGAGGCATACGATAACCGGAACATCGGCGGCCAGCGGCGCTCCAATTTGGGACAGGGCGAGAGCGCTGTCAACGTGCATCCGGAGGTCGCCTCGGATGCCGTGCCAAGCGGCGTAAACACTCCAGCTAGTTCTCCGCGTAGCAGACCAGACGAGAACGAGCGGTCTTTGTTACGCTGTGCCAATTGTGCACGCGAACGCACAACCCAGTGGCACCCTGCGCCGCCAGAGCTTGCATTCCACAATACGCGGAGTGCCAAGGCATCAGCTACGCAGCGTGTGGTCTGCGGCGCCTGCCGCAAGCACTGGCTGCATTACGGCGTAATGCCTGATGGCGATCCTGCTGCCGCACGCAAGGCTCACCAGCAATACGCACAAGCATCTGCTGGAAGTGTTGGAAGCAATGGTACCCGAAGTAGTGCTGGTCGCGACGAGTCTCGGCGTGGTAGCTCGCGTGGACGGCCGGCGCTACCCAAGGCACGCGCTTCTGAGCCATGGCCGTTGACACCATGTGGTGTATGTAGACAGCCCACTGCGAACAATGCGGATATGGCGGCACTTGTGTGCCAGGACTGCGGACTGTGCGTACATGCGATGTGCTCGGGGTATCCTGGGGGCACCAGACCCAGCTCGAGACGCTGGAAATGCGGCATCTGCGCAAATATTGCCAACCCCGCCGTATCGATCAATTATACATGCATTCTGTGTCGGCAGGACCCGCCGCCACATACGTCTGAGCAGCCACGTCAGATGATGTGGCGCACTTCTGGGAACAACTGGGTACACTCCCTGTGTGCCCTGGCCATGCGTGAGACCGCTCTGGTTTACAGTCACGGCAACGTCATTGTCAACAACACAATGGAAATCCCTGCGCACTCCTGGATGCGTCCCTGCGACATGTGTAGGAGAACAGGTGGCGCGACTTTAAGTTGTTGCGAGTCACAGTGCGCCAAGGGTGCTCACGCCTCCTGCATCGGACTGCTGGATAGTCGTGACAGCACTCAATCAGATCCGCGTGCATCACTTGTGATCAAATCAGATTCTGGGAGCTCTAGTGTGCTGAAGATCTGCGAGGACGTGGACTCGTTTATTTCGAATGGCGGAAAGGCTGAGATCGTGTTCAAATGTGCAAGTCACTCTGATGATACTGACAACCGCTGCAACGAAAGCCAGCAGAGTATTAATATTAACTCTGTAGATTCTGCAGGACGGCCAGCAATTGCTGCAGTTGTTGGAGCAAAGATGACCAGAGACACCTCAACAGGACGCAATGCTATGCTGCGTTCGTCTATTGCAAACTGGCAGATGACGCGGTCTCCATCTCCCGTGCAACAACCGAAGCAGTCACCGGAAGTTAGCGTGGGCTCTGATATCGGTAAGCCTAATCTACCTTCGCCTGCTCGCTCGTCTTTCTCTGAGGCCGCCTTGAACTCTAATGCCGTGCCCTGGACCGATCCTACAGAGGATCCCACTTGTCTGCATTGCTCGACTACCTTTTCACCAATATGGTGGCCTATGTCACGGGGATCCTCTGCCAACGCTTCGAGCGAGCCTGAATCTGTTGCTAATATCAAAGTTCTCTGTCATCGGTGCTATTCGACCGACATCTCGGGAGGCGCTTCACAAAACAAAATGGCTCTCCTGTAATTCAAAGCCTTATATTGCAGTTCTACTTTTAATGAAAATATTTATTATTTGAAAAAAAAATCATATATTCCAAGTTGCAATCTATGCTTCTGAGTTATCAAGTCCGAGCCGCCTAGCTTTGAAGCGAGATATCTTAGGTTTCACTTGTGGCGGTTGTACATGGGAGCTTTCTCCAGCAGGCACTGAACTCGAGATGGCTGGTTGTGCCAAGACAGGTGCGCGCCTTGGCTTGTGTATAACCTCTGGTGGATTCGAGTTGTCCACTGCTAATGCGAATTGCGAGGGTTCTTCGGGGATTTCAATCCTCTCGTACTCGTCATTATCGTCTATGTGGTCGGTTCTGGGTTCAATAAGAGCTACGCATGGAATTTCAGAAAGAATTTTCTCTGCTGTCTCTGCTGCTCCATCAAGCTGTCCAGTAGATATGCGTGCAAACCGCATGCGGTTATATGCCTGTGCGATCTCGCGTGCATGCATATCCTCATCGACCATATCCTGTGTTACTTCATCATGCTCAACAGGCTTGTTTTCGACAACCGAGCTTCGAAGTGGCTGACCATGTACTGCCTTCTTTGTCGTGGATTTCTTTGATATCTTATCGTCACCACTGCTGCCAATTTCTTTATTTAATCCACTATTGCTGGCGGTCTGCCTCTTCGAACGAGCACCTGTCAATGCGTCAACATTTGGTTTGAACTTGTGCACTGATATGGGCTTTTGGTTTTTGATCTCTTCTGGTGCTATAGATACAGAGGTATTGTCTGCATCTCGGCTAATGTCGTCTTCGTGAATTAACGAGGTACGCGGTACACCACTCGTAGTATGCTTGTTGGCCGTCTTTGCTGCTGATGGTCCACTGAGCATCCCAAGAAGCTTGGTCATTCCGTCGATATCCTCGTTGCTTTCATCCAGCAAATTGTTGCTAGCTTTGCTGTACGACACTGCTGTTGAATGGAATCCGACAGACTTTTTGCGCTCATTTCCACTACGTGCCTTTGTTGCCCTATCTTTGAATAGCGATGTTGCAGCGGACGACTTTAGAATTCCTTTTGGCGCCGGAGGAGTCATGTCACGAGAAGTGTCTGGAGATGACCTATTCGTGTTCTCTACAACTTTAAGCTTGAATTCATCATTAAAGTCATCATCATCATCTTGAGCTGCATTCATGCGATCCTCGTCTGAAAATTCGTCGCCCTCGTCGCTCTCAATTCTATCGCTGATGCTGTCCTCATCCAGGCTCTCTTCCTCTTCATAGGCTTGCTCTTCCTGCTCAAGCTGATATAGCATGTCCATGATCTTGCGTTCTTCTGACCCTAAGGGCGCCTCCTCGATCTTGTCTCCTGCGGAAAGCGAGCTAATCATCCGCTCTCTCTTTTCCTTTAGTGAAACAGCTACATCAGCACTCAACTCCGTAGCCTTATCAGCCGTTGCATTTGTTGGAGTACTAAAGGAGGGGAGTTGACCCTCTTCCAATTCCTCCTTTATATCGATAACCTTCTCTCCTTCCTCATTAACAATATCACCGCCTATTTCGGCGCCCAGTACTTGAGCAATATCAAAGTTACTAGCTGCAAGTTCCTTCCGCTTGTTTAGATCCTCTAGCTCTTTTCTAAGGGCCACAACCTTGGTGTCCACAAAATCTTCTCTGCGTTTGGATATATCTGCTGCCTCCTTGGCAGATCGCGTAACAAACCAGTTGTCGCCTAATAAAACCAATATTTCGTTTGTATCTATAATTTTTCCCGGAAAGAAAGCCAAGGGACCTACCGGCACCATCGCATCATATTCGACCTCGTTTGGCAACTCTCTCAGTGTCTGTTGCAACCCCTTGTACTCTTCTTTATATTCGTCGTATTGGCGAAGTGCGCTTTCGAGAGACAACTTGTTTTGCTCGAGATTCTTTGCGTGTGTTCCAGTCGAACCTTGTGGCTGCTGCCGCCGTTGTTGCGCGCTCTCTTTTTTATTCATGCTAAAGTGCTGCTCAAATTCTTAATAAAACGCAATATAAGCAGATTGAACTGCAGAAATTCAAGACGAAGCTAAGTAAAAAAAACTGTGATGTTGCATTTTGAGTGTCATGCAAGGTTTTTTTTGCACCAGCGGCTTGTCTTGACTGAGCCGAATCCTTCTGATCGCAGACAGACTTGCAGCCACACAACTCATCATTGCTCTTTTGTGACTTTGAAAGATTACATTTTCATAGGCCATTGCTGCATGCACAGCAAACTAAAATACTTTCGTTATTGTTCTCTGTTTGCTTCTAGTTCTACTAAATATAATAACTATCATCAACGTATACTTTTCAATAACTTACAGTACTATTTCAGATCATGAACACATTTGAGGTGAAGCAGCTGCCCAACTGGGAAACTGGATTTGAGTCTTGACTTACACCCGACTCTTGCATGCCCCACAAGAAATACACGGGTTCACCAGAGAAGTAGGCAAAAGATAAATATTAATACTGTCTGTTGCGGCTGCCCAACAATATGGTGGCAATATGTGTTAGTGATCCGGATTCCGAAACTGCAGCAGCAGCGCTGACTGTAGGCGTTGGTTCATTTGCCGATCTCGACGATGCACCGAATTATTGTAAGCATTGCTCCGTTGATTTTTGGAAATATCGGCAAGTGTCAGGTATGCGAGGGCATTTGGGGAAATTGACTATATTACCAGGTTCCAGAATATGCAAGGAGTATATGGATTACTAACTCCTGTCACCAAGCTGATTCCGAAATATAAAGACTAAAGGTATGTGGTTCTGGCAGAAGTAATGAGGCTATTTGTCGCATCACTTGGTGTATATCCTTACTGGTATTCTAGCGTGCTTTTCGGGGACTCCACTCAGTTTATCTTGTAGTTTTCTGCACTTTAATTTCGCTAGCACTAATACTTTTATCTCTTTTAGGTCTCAGAAATAGAGCCTTGAATCATAGCCTGGTTTGAACTAAAGTTGAAAATATTCATAATTTAGCTATGTGCGACTTATTATTAGATGGCAAAGTAATTTATTTCTAAAGAATGGCTATGTCATCTCGTGGAATCGAGTTTGTTCCATGACTGTGGTATTGATGACACGTGCATCCTGGATTCCGTCATTGTCACAGACATCAATGAATTGACAGTTAATTGGGATTTGATCATAGTTCATCAGCCCTGTGTTTAGTCGCTCATCAAAACCGCCACTTGTTTGCTTGCATATTTTCCTGTTCTATACTCAATCCACACGTTATATTCTTTATCTCTGTTATGTCTACATATTCAGACGAAGAGAAGGCGCTACTCGCCAAATGCATGGCAAAAGGTAACTTTTGGACACGATACAGACACAATAAAGCCAGCTTCTGCAGCAGCTAAACAAATGTGGTAGAAAGCTCGAGGTGTTTTTCTTAAAGCACACTTGTAGTTGGGTGTGAGGAAGCTCACCAGTGTCTACTTTTGCCCTACTCCGAGTTTCTACGTACTACTAACCTTGACGAAGAGCAGGGCCGACGCGCATGGCTACTAATAAGCAAGCAAACGTATCCATGGGAGGAAAAACACAGGACCGCAGCAGAGCTACGCGCAGAGGAGCGCTGGATCACAACAGGCGACGCACAAATAGATAAGCTCTTAGGAGGTGGTATTCGGTTAGGAAGTATAGTCGAAGTGGTTGGTGAAAGTGCGACAGGAAAGACACAGCTGTGTCTGCAGCTCGCAATTGCTGCGCAGCTTCCAGAGGCTGTGGGTGGTGCCAGCGGCGACGTTATTTACATATCTACCGAGGGCGCATTCCCGGCCAAGCGACTAACAACAATGATTGATCCTTTTGTGAGGCGAGTATATGGCGACCAAGGGCCAGACCGTGAGCTGACCGATGTGGAAGAATTTATGCATCACATACAAGTCGCTGAGCTGGACGATATGGAGACAATGTTCCATGCGCTCGATTACAAGGTGCCGGCAATTCTGTCAACAGGACGTGTGCGTCTGATAATCATTGACTCGATTGCAGCACACCTTCGATTCGACATGGAGAGCAGTGAGGGCGGGTTCCAGAGTTCGCGTAATTTCTACAAGGAACGGTCATCGCATCTGATGCAGATGGGGTCTAGATTCAAACGATGGGCAGATGAATACAAGTGCGCCTTTGTCTGTGTTAACCAAGTTAAAGACATAATAGATGATGGTGGACCCCCACATGGGACGAAAGAGCAGAGGCCACACAACTTGCCACCACATGGATCTTCGGTAGCAAGTGGCTCAGAGCTGAGCACTGAGCCGTCATTGATGGATTCAGATGGAGAGTTTGCAACTATGGCGCAGAGCAAAAAGGCACCAGCTCTTGGTCCGCTATGGGCAAGCATCATCAATGCTCGTGTGATGATGTACCAGCGGCGGGGGTTGGCTCAAAGTGACACATTGCGTGCCGAACAAATGCCAGACTCTTCTGCGCAGCACGGTCCAGCACCACCGCCATACTTGTTGAGAACTAGACGGTGGCTGGAAAACGCCTTCTCATCTTGGGCTCAACGGGCCCAATGCGAGGTTATCCTCGATGACGGTGGTTTTCGCCACGCATTGACAGAGTAGGTTGTAGCGCTAATGCTAGTACAGATACAATTACACTTGTTTAATTTAAAAACAAAGTACAAGTTCTATAATAGCAACGCTTCAGAGACTTGTCCATGAGGAAATGTAGCATCTATCCCATGGGCATATACAGGTAACCGATGGATCATCTTTGTTCTGTTGTGAAGAGGATATGTACATGTCTTCCAGTCGCACAAAGCAGCTGCGACATAGTCTGTGACAGCAAGGCGCGAGTACAACTGATTCGTCATCTGTGTAGCACAGTGTGCAGGTTTTTGGCGGTCCTTCACGCTCCAGGCTGGCATCCATGTCATTGTCATTTGCATACGATTTGTTGACGTCTTTGGCGCTTTGGGTAAGCGCAATTCGCGCCTCTTCTGCCAGCTGCTGACTAAACTCCGAAATCAATGCATCAGCTTTTTGGATAAAGCCTTTGGCTTCAAGCGCCCCTGAAACGTTTATATCATCAAACCGCTTGTCGTTCTCCTTTGCTGTTAATAAAAGCGTCCGGATTAAATCGATAACACCTGCTGAATGCCCTAACTGATTCGTGCTTAAGCTGACTGTGCCTGAGACATTGTTAGATGTATTAGAAGTTGCTCGAGTATTCTGAGACAGTGTACGGCGATCTGTAAGGTCTCTCTTCAGATACTCGTTCATATTATCAACTAACGCATCGATTTTACTAGCATCCTCTTCGTGTGAATCCATCTGGAATGCAATACCCAGATCCTCGTCGACAGTAGCCATTAGAAGATTATTCTCATCAATAGATTTCCTACGCACATTCGAGATGCGTGTCCACGGAAATACCAATGTGGTTGCGCAGGATGTTGTGTGGATATCAATTCCGCCGTCGCTATACCCCATACACTCGGCCATAGTTGCAATGGGACCAAGCATATCACCCTTCCACACCAGGCCTATCTTATTGTAAGAAAGTTTACCATGTCCGCATGTATGAAATTGACCAAGCAGCGTCACAGAGTTTCGCCATGCCTCGACCAAATGTTCATCGTCAAGAGTACCAACAAACCCAATAACCCGCTCTCTGATCTCCCGAATAATCTGCTGCTGCGTGAATGTCTGCTCTTGACCTAATTTGCGCCTTGCCTGCTCCATATCCTCATCAGTAACAATAGCATCCTCTACTTCGCCCAATAATCCGTTGTGTACCAAAGCAGATCCAGTGTATGTATGGCTGTCAGCAGGCCCCGAGTTCCCTGTTGACATTCCAATGGATGGTTTTGATGAGCCAAGTGGCGATGTTGGCTGGAAGCACCGAGGAGGCGTGCTGATGGGGCTCGACTCGACACCCCACATACTGCGCATCGTTAATGAGGACACGACACTAGGTGAGCCAGATGAGGATTTTGGAAGATCAGAATTGTCGCCGTTGCTGCTGCCCATAGCAACCGCGCTATTGTTTTGAAGCTGTGGGCTAAATGATACTGCTGACGCCGGCGACAGTTTCGCAAGTAACTTTGACTGCTGTGGCGTGGTATTGGGGCTGGTAATCTGCGACTTGGATGCACGCTCAGGAGTTTTATAGGTCGGCAAAGGGGTGTTCAGGCGGTTGTTAACAGCAATATCATCAGTGTCTATGATAAATGTATCTGTGCCTCTGCCTATCTGCTCTGTACGTCTCCGATACCTCGGCCCTCGCGGTGAAAGTAGTGCTGCGATTTCGCCTGGCGACACTACGCCAGGCCCTGCCGCAGCTCCTTTCTGTTTTGTTGGCTTTGTTGAGATATCTGCAATACTCTGTCGCTTGAGTGTTCTGGAGTGTGATCCCACTGGTGTAATTGCTTTTCGTTTGCTCTGAGAAGCAGGTGCTGCTGGGTCATTTTTCTCTTTGGAGTTGGCATCGCTAGTAGTGCCTGTTATAGAGCTCTTGTCCGATCCACCAAGCCCAGAAGAAAGTCCAAGCTCACGTCGAAACGCCCTAATATCACTGAAGAAGCCATCGCTATCCGAATCGCTCATTATTTGCAGGTTTGTCAATTCGCGCAAAAATAACAACAACAGCAGCAAAAGTAATAAACAAAGTTGTTGTTCTTGGAAGCGAAACATCAACTGCGCAGCGTTTGCTCCAAAAAAGTTCCAAACCAGCGGCTCGAGCCACTAATCGAGATGCGCGGCTTGTCAAATGAGGCAAAGGATTTTCCATTCACTTGTAGCTTTATCTCTCACAAATTTGTCTTCTTGTGTGTAAAAATAAACGCTCTGGTTTGGTGAGGGGCGATATCGACGATGGGAAGAAAGCGCGGCAGCAGCAATAAGAAAAGCCGAAGCAAGCGGTCCAGCACAAATACCAGCCCCACCAACACACCTGCTTCCTTTACAGCAGCAGCCATCGGGCCGCCACCAAGCAGTGTGTCTGAGGAGTCTAACAATTCCCAGCCTGTTACCGCGTCTCTAGAAGCAGAGGAGACTCAAAATAAAGAAGATGGTGCTCCGACGGCTACCAAAGTAGAACCAAAAGCAGTGGCTGATCTGGATAGCGAGATTGTTGAGGAGCAGCCCTCTGAAGATGTGTCTACGGCTGCCGCGGATGGCGAGGCTCTAGGCCCTCATACTGATGATGGTAAGTGTAGTTAAGCTTTGCGTATGGCCTGACAGTTAGATCATGGCGGAAATATCTGGCATTGGACCGAGAGGCATGTGACTTGCTCTTTACATTCCAGCCACTCCAACCCACTATCTCAGCGCAAAGATCGGAGAACAATTGATCTGACTAAACAACGACTACTATTAGCACTTGATTTGCACATAGGCCAGCCAGAGGTACTTGTAGATGCAACAGCCAAAGATGCGCTTGTGGATAGCACGCAATACAATATTGATGTAGCATCGGCTGTTGCGACATCTAATTGCGAAACAGAGGATCTTCTGGATGATATTTACACATACGGCGAGGATAACACAGCTCATACTGAGACTGATATGGGCGAGCAACCGCAGCTTGATGCTTGCGATGAGCAGGTCGTCGTCAGTAGACAGAATCATACAACAGACGCGGCCGGGGCAGTTAGAGAGAGCACAGCACAGGTCTCAGATACATTGGGTTCGCTGAATTTGGAGGATTCAGAGGCCGTACTCTTAGCTAGCAATCTCGAAGACAGCATCTACCGGTCAGCAATAAACGATCGTATCACCGACGAGATGCATGTTGTTGAAAAGAGCCAAGAGTCAGAGTCGATGAAGGTCGATCATGAGAATGCTGCCAGTGTCGTGTATTCAGCAATAAATGCTGTATCTCTTAATAAAGCATCACGCGAATATGTGGTCACTCCCAGTGCCTTTGCTACCGATAGCGAACCTAGTGTCGTTACACACGTCAATCAGGAATCAGCAACCAATGCCTTTGATGGGGAGACCGAGGCAGCGGCTGATATGGTTAACATTATGAGCAGCGAGATCTACGCTGCTGCGCGCGCTGGCGGCATGGAAACCTCCACCAAGAGTGGTGGAGCAAGTAACTACAACGACTGGCAAATGTCCGAGTCATATGTCCACGTTAGCCAGGACCTAAATAGCGGTAAGTAACCAGGTGCTCGCCATATGGATCAATATCTCTACAAGGAAACCTTGCAAGATGTGATTCTGCATGAAGGGGGCGGTGGCTGCCGAGAGCGTGCTTTTTTTATGCTGGACAATGTCCGATCTATGCAATTACTTTTGGCGTCCTGCAAATGTACACATAAAGTGAAAAGGGGGAGGATCTAGCCGTCCATGCGGATTTCTTCTAGTCGCCTGCGCCCAATGGGGGTTGCTGCCATCTGCTGCTCGAACACGTCAGTGGAGAGCAGTAGCAACTGGATATAAACCGTTTAGCATTCGGTCACAACAATATCCCTTGTTCTTCTACTAATCATCTCTTGCTGCACTTATTTGCAAAGGTTATATTTTTGCGTTATTTCTACTTAATCTAGGTTCAATGTCAAGCCGCGGAGGTTCAGAGAAAGCCGAGCGGGCTACTAGCGAAGCAATGGACAACGCAAAGGCATCAGCGAAGGACGCTGCCAACAAGGCCTCAGACAAGGCAAAGGATGCTGGTGACAAGGCCAATCGGGCGGCTAAGGACGCTGCTGATTCGACTGGTGATGCTGCCAACCGTGCCAAGGATATATTTGATGACGCCAGTAAGAGCGTCAAGGGTGCGGCTTCTCGCGCCAACACAAGAGCCCATGATGCGATTGACAGTGCACGTGAATCTGGTGGCAGGTTTGCCAAAAGAGCCATGAACGAGGCCAACGAGGCTGAAAAAGAACTTGAGAAGCAAGCAAAAGAGACATCGCCTGCTGTGCTCCGTACTCTGGGCATAGTTGCAGCAGCGTTGGCTGTTGCCTCTGGCTACTACTTCCGCCTTCCGGGAAGGGATAACCAGCGTCTTGGTTTTGCCGGCGGCATTGCCTCGGCAATTATTGGGCTAGGCACGCTAGCTACGGCTTTCGTAAAGAACAGCAAGTAAGCCCATTCTATTCTTGGCTGTTTTATAAGGGGTGGAATAAATTAACTTTAAATCGCTGTGAAACTTTGGACTTTGACTCTGACGTGGTGCTTTTCTTGTGGTGTTTGACTTACTGTGAAGGCCGATCGGACTTTGGAGGGGGGGGTGGTTTGCTGTAAGTTTTCGATGCGACGATTGGTGCCTGTTGTGATTTGGGTGGCAGGCGGTCATTTGTTCGCCCTTTTCTACTCCTTTCAGTCAACAGCTGCTCGGATTCACCGTACCCAGAGCACCATCCAACTCTGGCGGTATCGTGACCTTTGAATTAATATAAAAGCAACCCATCACCCGCATGGCCACGATGATTTTCTCGAGTTTCGTATTTCCCCAATTCTCAGTATATAAAACATGTGTGATAATTCCGACAACTACTATGCAGAGGAAAAGAAGATGCTCGCTGGAGAGCCATACTTTGGCGGTGACCCCCATCTATCGCTGCTTCGCCAGAACTCCCAGGAGAGGGCTGCAGACGTAGCAAAGTACCGTCACGACCCCGAGCGCTACGTGCCTGCCATCCGCAATTTGCTTGGCAGCGTCGGCGATGACAAGGCTATAATCGAATCGCCTACCTTCTTCGACTATGGAAAGAACACACACGTTGGCAAGCGCTTCTACATGAACTCGATGTGCGTGATTCTGGATTGTGCGCGTGTCGACATTGGAGACGATGTATTGTTCGGTCCTAGCGTGCAAGTGTATTGCGCTGGTCACCCAATTGACCCAGCTACACGTCTTGCCGGAATGGAGTTTGCTCGTCCCATCAAGATAGGCAACAATGTCTGGGTAGGCGGCGGCGCTATCATTATGCCAGGCGTCACCATTGGCGATGGTGTCACTATTGGCGCTGGCGCTGTTGTCACCAAGGATGTGCCCGACAATGTTGTTGTCGTGGGAAATCCAGCACGGATTGCCAAACATGTCTGATTTTGACTTTTGAATCAACGGATTAATGTTATCGCATGTTTTTTTCTTAAGGTCTGGCTGAATGCGAATAAATTGTTTGACTCTCTCTCTGTGCGAATAAAACCTCTTCTTCCAGTAACCTCTGCTTCAATTGGCGCTATTTATTTTTTTGCTATCCTTTCTCATTTGTCGCCAATCTAGGGAAAATGTTTGGTCTTCGCGCTGTTATAAGGAATGCTGCTGCTGCTCGTGTCACCACTGCTACCACTTCGCGCCGGAGTGCACCTGCCTGTAAGTATACATTGCCTTTCGCGTCTGAGCCAAATCCCTAAACCACCACTGAATGGAAGAGGCCATTGCTATATTTTAGCAAATCTTTGAATTGCACTTGCACATCTATCTGGCGCAGACGAGCACCATTCTCAAGAGTTGCAGCCGCTATGGGCGACTGGAGAGTGTGAGACATTATATATCAACCCCTTTTTTGTACACCTTGCGCGGCACAGACAAGTTGGACATGTATAGTTCGATTAGCAAGCGACTGAGGGATGATGATTTGGCGGAGATAAGATACGCTCTTAAGAATTTTTGTATGAGGGGGAAAACGAGGTGTATCATTAAAAAAAAACTTCTGAGGACATTCCTGCAAATGCGTCGTTATTCATGACATACTCTTGGCCATATTATGTGCATCTATTTTTGTCTGTGTAGTGGTTGCGCGTCGCTTCTACTCTGAGCACGAGGAGACATACGAGGAGTTTACTAACCGCTATGTAAAGTTCTTTGAGAACGTTGACGAACAGTTTGAGCTTCAGCGTGGATTGAATAATTGCTTTGCATACGATCTTGTACCAGATGTGTCCATCTGTGAGGCAGCATTGCGTGCAGCCCGTCGCATCGACGACTATGCTACAGCCGTGCGTGTATTTGAAGCGCTAAAGATCAAGGTCGACAAGCCCTCGCAATACCAGGACTATCTTCAGGCACTGAAGCCCGTTATGGATGAGTTGGGTGTGCAGACCAAGGAGGAACTTGGGTTTTAAATCACAATACTGTTTCTCTCGCTCAATGTAATACACTCGAAGGTTTGGTCAAGATATAAGAAAAAAGCAATGCACTAATTTTGAAGTAAAGACTTATAACAACGGAAGAGTAGCCAACCAGGAAAAAAAAACATCAATTGCTTGTACTATTAGATTCTTTTGACATTTTGACAAAGACAGTCAGGCACTCGCGTATGCGCTTGACCAGTATGTGCACCAGGCCCAAGTTTGAGATAATATCGCAGACAATCGTTGTATAGTAGGAGCCTACGCGAAATTGCACAACCTGCATCATTCCGTAGAATAGGGTCAGCGACTTCCCAGCTCCGATCTGCAACCTCTTCGTATCGTCGAATGTATCATAGCACTTATCAATAAGTGACTCCTCAAAGCGAGGCTCGTGGAACATTGACACTGCTTCGCGAAACACTGCTGTGCGGTCAGCATCAGTTATAACTACTAGCATTAACCCTTCGATGTGTGTCATAGCGTCATTGAGCAGTCTGTCGAATTTGTTCTCGCTGCCTTCTGGGTTTGGCAGTGGCGGCGACGAAGGAGCATCCATCAACTCACGCTCGATCTCCAGATCCATACAAGTACGCTATTTCTTTATTTAGCCTAGAGGAGGCTAAATATCAGAGTTTATTTGGAATAAAAAACAAAAAGCCCTATTGAGAAGTACAAGAGGAGTGTAAAAGGCAACGCTCCTTTTTTTCTGACCTTGGAGCTTTACGTTTATGCTTTACCACTTTCTGCTGCAGCTGGTGCTTATGTAGCATCACGTGTTAGCGCCTTGTGTTCCCTTCCTGCTGGGACTCTTCGCCTGTAAACAGCAGCACCAGCACAAGCGGGATAATATAGTACCAGTACTTGGCCAAGAAGCTCTTTTGTTGCTCTGGCTGCTTCTCTTTTCCAGTGGCTGCGTCGATTGAGGCAACGGCTGCAAGCTTGGGCGTCGGTCCAATAGTGCGTGGTTTTAACAACGCCCTGGTAAACACAATCGGCCGCACAGAGCTTTCCTGGCTCTTTTGGAGACAGTTGGCGGTCTCTCCGGCATCGTAGTCAACATGGAATACATTGCCCAAGTTGGTAGTGTGGAAGACAAATGTCTCCTCAGTCTTGTCGCTTCCCGAGAGCCTACACCGATCAACAGGCAGAACATACTGTGCTTTGCCTTGGGTTGACTGCAACACCACCGTGTACTTGGCTGGATCCTGAGACAGAGCGTCTGTGTCTGTAAACTGTGGCGGGTTCTGAACGCCTATCGACTGGTATTGAGCAGTTCCATCGTCTAAAAGTTGGACTTCGCCCCGCTGGACATAATCACCAAGGTCAAGATTATGAAATACGTTGAATTTCTCAATAGTTGCAGCGGCTGGAGATGGAGCAGCCGTGGAATCAGAGCTGGCAAATGCAACAACGCTCAGCACATATAGCGCCAACAATGTAGCTACACACGACGTCCGCATTTCCAACAAAAAGGTCGGAATTCCTTGTTCGACTCTGTTGAATTAGCCGCCCACACTCTTGTGCCAAAAATAAAAAAAGTAGCAGTCTAGGGAAAAGAAAGCGCAGGTGATCTGCTTGTTTTCATGATCGTGTCTTCTCGGAGTTAACCCCTCAAAACCCCTCAAAAAAATTACGGGACGTGCCGAGATAGCGGCTTTCTCGGAGATCAATGGCACAGCTGTAACACACATTTGTGGCTGATGGTGGTTCACATGCGTATGGATGGTGGCATGTTAGTCATGTACAACGATCACATGTACACGTGTTGATCTGGTGATAACCCCATGTGTAGTGTGCAATTCCAGTGTCAATAGATACTTGGCAAGTACGTGGACAGTTGTTACGGAATTCTTTGGAAGGGGGGGTGATTATGAGTTTTTGTGCACTGGCAACAATGCAAGCGGCCTGTAACAACGTTAAGAAGGTCGCCATTCATTATCCAGAAGTGTCTATTTCCTTTTCGAAGGCTATCTGGAAGAATCATGCTGGGACGAGGGCAAAAAATTCCCAAATCCGCAGCACAGCAGCCATTGTGTGCTGAACGTCAAATCCGATGTCATGACGGGTTTGTTATTTTTAACTAAGTGTAGGTGTCCGACCAGCAACAAGTATAAAAGCAAGCCCCCTTCCATCGCTTGACAGATGTATGTTTAGTTTTTTCTAACCAACTTCTCTTGTATTCATACCAACAAGACAACTTCGAAGACGCCCTTTGTAATAACCAAAAAGCACATCATACCACAACCAATAATTTCAACAATGGCCAAGTACACTTGCACGGTCTGCCACAACGAGCTGTCGGGGGACATCTTTACGCTTTCCTGCGGACACCCGTTCCACCAGAGCTGCATTTCCGACTACCACGAGAGCCAGAGCGATGCAGCATGTCCTACTTGTCAAACACCGATAACTGAAACAGCACCGTTGCTATCTCAAACTGCTGGCGAACAGCAAGCAAAGGAAGAGTCGCGATTATGCAAGTACTCGGTTGCGCTTATACTTCCAACAGCATGCTTTGCTGTTAGTCTTTGCACAATAGCTGTAATCCTCCTATAATATGATTGTTTTTTAATAGAAGCACTTGAAGATTTGAATATTATTTGTTATTCTTGCCTGCCTTTGGGTATTGAAAGCCGGGTGTATTAGAACACAAATCTGTCACTAATGTTATTGATTAGCTTCTTTTGCAGTGCTTGCATAGAAATGTGCTATCGAAATATGACTAAGTCTGCACATGATGGTTGAGGATTCGGAAACGATGCCTTCAAATGAAAGCCCACATATGGCGCACCATAGCGCGAAATCCTCTGCAAAATGAATCACAACAACTTCCACAAGCTATTAAGCCAGCAAACAAGATTAGGATAAGGGGGTGAGATAAAGGGTCTTGCAATTTCCCTTTGGTTTCCAGACCAGGAAGCCTTTTTCTTAAATACCATATTGCTTTATATTAGCTGAATTCGCCAGATTACAGGACTTGTTATTCTCAGAAGAAAAGCAAGTCTCGATTGTTAAGTGAATGCTCTGTCAGTTGGCTCGCATTTCACGCAGATTATTCACAGGTTGTACGCCAATTTACCGCACGAGCTCGCGTTATTCCAAGTTCTCAAGCACAAGCACGCTTGCAGTTTCCTCTGTACTGCCTTTAGAAAAGAAGCACTACTCTAACACGATAGCTTCTGACAAGATGATAAGCAGGCCAGTCAGCACCGGCGATAGGCTCAAGCGTCTGCGCGAGCTGATGGCTAACCCAAGGTACAATGTCAACGCGTACATTGTACCCAGCGAAGACGCACATCAGGTAAGCATACTGAAAAGGAAATGCTATTATGGATAGACATAAAGACCAGGGCAATTTAGCACTGTATCAACAACTTCAACACTAACTGATTTTTTGCGGCGGCAGCTCTGTGCGCTATATGACAAAAGTTGACTTTTATAGAGTGAGTACGTTGCGTCGTGCGACGAGCGCCGGGCATTTATCTCTGGATTTGATGGATCTGCCGGCTGCGCCGTGATAACAATGGACAAGGCAGCCATGTTCACCGATGGACGCTACTTTCTGCAGGCACGGAAGCAGATGGACGAAAATTGGACGTTGATGAAGCGTGGAATGCCTGGGATTCCGAGCTGGCAAGAGTATTTGGTGGATCATCTACCAGAGGGAACGCGTGTTGGCGTTGATCCAACTGTTATTGCGGCCCCCGAGGGCGAGAAGCTCAAGAAGGCGCTACAAACCAAGGGATCTGGAGGTGACCTGGTCTCTATTGAAGAGAACTTGGTTGATAAGGTGTGGGGCCCTGAGCGTCCGTCACAACCCAAGAACGAGGTGTTTGTACAGGAGATGAAGTATGCAGGTGAGCTGCATACCGATAAGATTGCGCGCGTGCGCGAGGCGATTAAGAAGGAGGGCGTAGATGGGCTGGTGATATCAGCACTGGATGAGATTGCCTGGCTACTAAACCTTCGCGGCAGCGATATCGACTACAACCCGGTTTTCATTGCCTATGTGCTAGTGACCCAGAGCGACGTGACGCTATATATCGACGAGGGCAAGCTCACAAAGGAAGTGCGCGAGCACCTGGGCGCAATCTCAGTGAAGCCATACAATGAAATCTTTAAAAGTCTAGTCGAGCACTCTACTGGACTTTTGCAGAGCAAGCGCCAGTTCTTTGTTGGTACCTCTGCGAGCTGGGCGTTGGTGCGGGCACTCGGTGCGGACAACGTCAAAACAGGCCTTCCTCCAGTTACGCCACTAAAGGCGCAGAAGAACGCAGCAGAGATTGAGGGCATGCGTCAATGCCACATTCGTGACGGCGCAGCGATGGCAAATTACTTTGGATGGTTGGAAAACGAGCTTCTGAATGGCGATGGCAATCTGCAACTGACGGAGGTAGATGTTGCAGAAAAACTCGAGGGATTCAGACGTGCTGAGGAGCACTGTGTTGGTCTGAGCTTTACCACAATTTCTGCTGTGGGCGCCAATGGTGCAATTATCCATTACTCGCCTCAGCGCGGCAGCGACGCGAAGATGGACACCAGCCAGATGTATCTGTGTGACTCTGGTGGCCAGTACTTGGATGGGACCACCGACGTCACGCGTACGTATCATTTTGGCGAGCCAACCGCATGGCAACGCGAGTGCTTTACGCGCGTGCTCAAGGGGCACATTGCACTTGACAGTGCAATATTCCCCAATGGGACCTCGGGATATGCGCTTGATCCACTGGCACGCCTCCCTCTTTGGGAGCTGGGATTGGACTATCGCCATGGTACTGGCCACGGCGTTGGATCATTTCTGAATGTTCATGAGGGTCCGCAGCGCATCGGAATGAGCAAGAGCACTGTGGATTTCGGCCTGCATCCTAACATGACTATCACCAATGAGCCCGGGTACTACGAGGATGGAAACTTTGGTATCCGCATTGAGAACACCTGTGTGGTGATCAAGGTCGATACACCGCACGACTATACAGGCGGTTCTGGCTTCCTGAAGCTTGATCCGGTGACGATGGTGCCTATTCAGAAGCAACTAGTCCTGCCGGAGCTGTTTACAGATAAGGAGCGCAAGTGGCTCAACTCGTACCATCAGCTAGTGTGGGAGAAGGTGAGCCCATTGCTTGAAAAGGGTGGCCTTGGTTACGAGTGGTTGAAGCGCGAGACTGCACCGATGTAACCTAGATTGCTGGGCAACACAGGGTACCTCATGTGAAACGCCCTGATTGCAGAGTTGACGAATCCGATAAATGGATCAAGGTCTTGATTTATCGTCAACAAAGGATTGCGCAATATCACAAAACCACATGCTCTATCAACACCGCCTTGAAAGGCCTTTTCTTTTCATTATACATTTTTCATTACTGAATTCTAAGCACCCTCTTTCGCAGAAATTTACACGCTTTCAGCCTGTTTACTTAAATACCCCTATGGCAGACCAGAAGCAACGGGAGGCTACTCCCTCTCCAACAGCCGGCGAAGCTGTTAGCTCTACAAGCGACAAATTAATTTTAGCATTGCTCGAATTTCAGAAGGCAGAGGCAGAGAGGCGCAGCGCAGATGTCAGGAGACTAGAGGAGCTTTTAAGAGCAGACGCGGAGGAACGGCGAGCAGAATTCAGGAGGCAAGCGGAGCTACTAAGAGCAACTACTGAACAACATCAGAATGCCTTGGAGGGTGTTATTGGGTTGGTGCATTCAATATCCAATCAGCAATCCCAACCCTCGATGCATATGAGTAGGAGCCCAGGACAGCACTCACAGGTAAGCAAGTTCCCATTGAAATTGTAAATATTGACAACAATGAATTAATAGGGTTGCAAGCTAAAAAATTTGTGAATTTCAGGCAAAAGTCCTTAATTTTGTCTATGTTTGTACTTGTAGCTGGCCGATCCTCTCACTACGCCAGTTAGATCGGGAGCGGCAAGGCTTCCCCTACCCGAGCTTAAGGGTGAGTTATCTGGTTAATGACATATATGCTATGCTAAGAATCACAACTATTCATTTGTCTAACACCATTCAATTACATTTATTCAATGCCAATCTAGCCGTGGAGTCGACGCCCTACCGCGTTCAAACCATGGTATCCAGCCACACAGCTTCAAGCTACACAAAGCTGGCTATCACGTTTAATAATAAGCTCAGTAGTGCTCCGCTGGATGATATTATCGCGTCGCTGGGTGAAAGCTGGAAGACCGAATGGGGTATTGCAAAGAAACGCAGACGGCTCTATGACCAAGCAAACATGGAAAAGATTATCGACAATTGCTTGGACTCCTTTAAGAAGCTTAAACCCACTGCAAAGGTTGGCTCGGAAAGCTACCATCAACAGATGCTCACGGAGCTTATGAAATCGATTGAGCGCAGCTTGCCAACAGAAATGAATGAAGGCCCTCACCTTCTCTGGGGTGATACACACAGGGGACCAATGAACAATAGACGAATGCCAGATGGTGTCCTATCGACTAGCAGTATGAGCACTCGTCGGGAATGGAGGAATGTCGCGGTGGTATTTGAGTTAAAGAACGACAAGCACAACCCTGAATCGGATGGGTTGATGGGCCAGCTTTATCAGAACTTTATTGACATGGCTAGAGACCAACCACGTCGTTATCAGCTTGGTCTTGCAGTTTCGAAAGACAGCGATATCCATGTATACCAATGTACAGCAGAGCATGTACACTATGCAAAGATTGGCCGTTTGCCTTTGTCTGGAGCATCTATGAGCCATCTTATCGAGATCAGAGCTGCTGTCGCATTCCTTCTACTGTTGTATGTACAGTTGCCAAAAGACGGATATGGATTTATTGTGCCCAACCTCCATGGTATTTATGATTCCTTTAGCATGACGGATATCCTTGGTCGCGCTCCGATTTATACCAATGCAGCCTTGGGCGCAGGTTATTTGGACAATGCGGTCATTAGCGTGAGTGACGACAAAGCTTTTAGTGGAAGGCGACGCAATGCCTTTGGGGCCCGTTCTTGGATTTACAAAGCTATATTGAGGCGTGGCAATAACTATCCCAACTTTGAACATATTTTTAAGCTCCATTTTTATGAACATGGTATGTCCGAGGCCGAGATTTACCAGAGGGTTCAGAATATTGGAGTGCCACATGTACCATCACTTCTCCATTCATCTGCAGTCGCGAGTGATCATCCTACAGGACTTCCGGGCGAGATTCTTCTTGTCGAGGACTGTGGGAGAAGCCTGGGTTCCTTCCTTGAAGAACTTCCAACCAACCAAGGCTATAAGGTAATCGATATTATCGCTGGCTATTTTCATACACTCTTAGCGGCAGCGAATGGGGATGATGACGGATATGTGCTTCATAGGGATATATCGATGAACAACCTTCTGGTGAAAGACGGTAGGCCATTTATTATTGATTGGGGATGTGGTATCAATGTCCTTTACAAGAATGAACGAGACCCATCAACAATTTGCAGGGTCGGAACAGCGCCATATATGGGAATTCGTGTTTTGGGCGGCAAGCTTTGTCGCTCGCTTATGGATGATTTAGAATCGCTGTTCCTTGTACTTTCGCACTGTCTATGGAGAAAATATGGAAAAGCAGATAAATATAGTGCTGATATTTGGGATTGTACTTGCGACCAGTTTATTCTCCGAGATATGCGCTGCCAATGGCTATCTTCTGAGCATAACTACTTCAACAAAATGGGTTTAAGCAAGTGCCCTATCGCTCTAATAAATTTTGCAGCCGCCCTTTACAAGCTAGTCATTCCTCATACTGGCATACTTGTTTATGGCCTTTTGGCCAACGATGACCCGCGGCTGGTTAATTTTAAGGCATCCGAATGGATAGATGCTCTTCGTGCAGCCATGGCTGGATATGGTGCTTCGAACATACATACACCTTGCCTAGATAAGTTGGTTGTTTATGTCGATACGGCTCCTGGTTGTGATAATGTATCCCCAATTGTGGACAGCTCATCAATTTCGCGCCGACGGAGGTCTTGCGACGATAAGGACGAGGGCCAAATCAGTATTTCTAGTGTTGCGAGCCGAAAGAGGAGGATAGATGAGGGAATCTTTGACATGGACGATGAAAGGCGGATCCGCTCAAAGACCAGCCATACTAATCTTGAATAGTTGTTCATTTTCTTATCTTTTGATACCCAAAGTGCCTACTTTTACAAATGTATAGGCTTCTCGATGTACTTTTTCTAGATGATCGCAATTTCTGTATAAATTTCAAAGGTCGCCCAAACAATAAAGGAAGAATTAAGGAGACACTCAAATAATATTTTTTGCTTTATAACAGTTTTATTATCGGAGTTAATGGTTATCAATGCATTTTATGCAATAAGATCTTAGCTACGTTACCACTGTTTTTTTTGTCTACACATAAACAACCAAGATTTGTAAATATTGTATTTTACAAAATTAATAGCGTTGGCGGTTGGCGGTGTAGTTTGCGTTGGTTGTGCTCTGCAGGCAATGGAGTAGGAAACAGTCAATGGCAATTATTTTTAACGAGACAATATGCCTCTCTCGTCTCAAGACACAGCCAGCGAAAGATAGCCTATCCATCCACAGGAAAAGACAAGCACAAACTGAATATCACGTAATAAGCATACTCACTACATGCTCCTCTCTAAATAAAAGTAGATAGATGTTATAGTTTCTATGCGATTTCTATAAAAGATACTAACAATACAAGAACAACACACACTGGCAGGCATATAAACCATGTGCGCAT